>JACEEZ010017777.1:26029-33529 GCA_016584305.1 Chionoecetes opilio
AAAATGTTTAACATCACTCACATTTCCTTCTATGGTTATCAGATAAATGATACTGTTATCTTCGTAAATGTTTGAAAAGTTTGTTCTTTAATATTATCAAATAAAAAACAGTAAAAAACACTAAAGAAATGCCATTATGAGACTCTGAAGAAATATGCATGAACTTACTATTCACTTAAAGTCTTCGTCATTTAAATTTTTTGGAGACAACTTTTACCATGGAGCATATCAATAGAAGCGGAATTTAATTAGCTATCCATTGATATATTTCGTTTTCTGATGAATAAATTAGCACCATGCATAAATTAGTGTTAACTAAATAAATAACATCATCCATACATCCATACCCTCCATATCAATCAATCAATCATTGGGGCATACGCCGGGGGGGCGCGTCGCCTCGCCCACCCTACGACGCCACTCCCGGGGGTCACCACGCGCGAGTTCCCATGCAGGCTCCTTTCCCATACCAAGCAGCTCTCGACAAGAAACATCAACTTGCCCCAGCCCCGAGCCTTGTGGGCGCTCCCTTGGCCTCCTCCACGCCGGATTGTCTCTTACAGACACAACCCGATGGGAAGGATCGAGGAAGGACCCTCCATATCACTCCCCTATATATATATACAGGGAGGTCCCGAAGATACGAGCAGTTAGGTTCCACCTGGCATACTCGTAAAGCGAAATTTCGTATAACGAAACACATAACTAATGGTAAAATATAGGTTTGGTTCCAGGACCCAATCAATTAAAAGAAAAAGAAAAAATAGAAAAAAAACATGTTTTTCAAGCTAAAATAAACTATAGCAAACACAACAAACTCTCAAACTCTCAAATATAGGGCTCTATTCTATATACCACACCACCGCACCACCACACCACCACACAAAACACAGTGAATTAAGAGTGTGACAGCACAGTAGGACAGAGCACAAATAAGTCACAATAAGCACATTAAGTAAACCAGCAAATCATAAATCGATCACAGTCACAATAATACAAGCAACAAAGACTTGTATGTACTCTTGGGGACGCGCGTGATACACTAGACTCGAGGCTACGGTAGGTAAGGACAAGGGAGGGGTGCGACGACCTCTTCACTGCCCAAAATCGTCTCTGCATCTGAATCATATACATTGTCCAGGGGATTTTGTAGGTACATTGTCGTACGACCAGAATATCATTTTTGTCACATTACCAGCCTGGGCGTGTGCCATTGGAGTGAGACACTTGCCACACTTGATCTCTGCAGCTCCTATTTCCGCCGACACCTATTCAGCGAAATCAAGTGTCATATAGAGCTGTAGTAAAATAGACTTTCCACGAATGTGTGAGCAAGAACAGATACAGGCGCAAGGAAGAAATTTGGCACGAAAGTTAATTTCTTTTTACTCATGTCCAAGCGAGCGAAGCGAGCTTTTAGCCTTTATGCTAAAAATTGTATATATTGTGCCTGGCGACATTATGCAGTGGGGAAAGTAGTGTCATTAGTGCTGAAATAAAATGTGTTCCGAGCTTCACAAAACAGTGTTTTAGCGTCGCCGAGAGGAGGTCGCTGTTAGGCCTCATATAAAATTATAACTCGTTTTCTAATGCATTATCAGGTGAGTTTTAGGCTATGCGTTGTGTTATATACGTGTAGGGTGTGGTGAGGTGTAAATATGCATTCAGCGTGGGTCAGAGAGGAGGAAGAATATCATTGAAATACCACTCACCACCACCATCAGATTGATTATTTACACCTTAGCAGGTAAAATCATATAGTCAGTAATGAACTTTATAATTGTTTAGTAAATAATTGTAAGTTTACTTTAGTAAATAACTTGTAATTTACTTAGTAGATATTGGTATTTTACTCACCCCAGTTGAATGTCGTAGATGGAATTTTCGATCTCGTTATGAAAATAGACCCTACTTACACATCTTGTTATGCACCGGATTATCGTATATCGAATGTTGTATAACGGACCTCCTGTAATATTATATATATAATATATACTTAATTTATATAATAATTATATATATATATATATATATAATGATATTATTATATATGATATAATATATATATATTATATAGTATTATATATATAAATATATTAGATATATTATATAATATATATAATATATATATATATATATATATAATATATATTATATATATAAATATCTATATATATATATATATATATATATATATATATATATATATATATATATATATATATATATATATATATATATATATATTAATATATATATATATATATATATATACTATATATAATATATATATATATATATATATATTTATATATATATATATATTTATATAATATATATAATATATATTTATATATATATATATATTTATATATATATATATATATATATATATATAATGGTCCTGCTTTTAGCTCCAAAAAAAATTGTCACATTATTCTTACCACCCTAACTCTTCCTCCTCCTCCTCCTCCTCCTTCCTCCTCCTCCTCCTCCTCCTCCTCCTCCTCCTCCTCCTCCTCCTCCTTTTCTGATTCTTGTTTTCTCTCTCATGTGTGGTTTTTCCTTCTTACCACCCTAACTTCTGCCTCCTGATGTAGGTAGTGTTAGGTAACAGGAACTACCACGTGTAGGCCTCACGGCCTTTTGTAGCTTCCTTATTTTCTTATGTTCTTATGTTCCTTCTCTCCTACTCCTCCTTTTCTTCTCTCTCTCTCTCTCTCTCCTTCTCATTTTCAGTTTTTTGTTTTCTCTCTCATGTGTTTTTTCCTTCTTACTCCTTCCTTCTCCTACTCTCTTCTCCTCTCTTCTCTTGCCTCTCCTCCTCCTCCTCCTTCTCTCTTTCTCTTCCCCATCTTCAGTCTCCTCCACCGATTTCCCGGATTAAAAGAATATAAAATAGACATAAAAAAGGGGGTAGTCTAATTTATTTTTGTTTGTCTTTAAATTCCTCTGTTGAAAGAATTGAAGTCGTAGGAAGGCGGACAAAAATATAAATAAAAAGAGAATATTTGGATCAGTTTAAGGTGTAGAAATGAAAAATTAAAACTTATTTCAGTTTAAGGTGTCTTTGAATTCCTCTGTTGAAAGATTTTAAGATATTTTAAGTCGTAGGAAGGCGAGAAAAGTAGCAATAGCATCACTCGAACCAGATTTATGAGACACTAATAGATAGCAATAATAATTTAAATATATTTACGGCTCAGTCTGTATGAAGAAAAAATATCAAGGTCGTCTTTCAAGGTCATCATCAAGGTACGTCGTCAATCGTCAAGGTTATCTTATCCATATAGATAAGTCGAATAAACCCTGAATCCTACGTATGAGTATATAAAAAAATGTAATGTACAAATGTTACGCAGTATATCTTTTTTTACTCGTCTTATGAATATACGTATGTCTCGAACAAACTCTATAACTTACGTATAAGTATATAAGAAAATATAAATGTCGCTTAAGATGTTACGCAGTATATCTTTTTTTTACTGTTTGCGATGTCTTTATGCTGGTGAAATATTATATACTTTAAAAAGACAAAATTGAAAAAAGAAAAATTTATAACAACTTAGTTTTTGTTCAATATTGGGTGCAAGGAAAAAAAACAAATTGTTTCCATAGCAAAAAATTAAAGAATAAATTAAATAAAGACAAATAATGGGTTAATAGATATATACAAAGAATGATTGATTGAAGAAAAAAAATCTTACATCACAAAGGACTTGCCAAGGGACTAAAAATAAAGAAGTAACAAAAAAACCCGCTTAGTTGCCAGTCCCTATAAAGAATAGTATATAAAATAAAGAAACAGTAAGAGAATAAAGAAAGGGGTAGAAATACAGTAAGAGAATAAAGAAAGGCATAAAGAATAAAGATGTTGAATAAATGGAGGAAGATAGTAAGAATGAAGGAATAGAGAGTATAGAAACAGAGAAAAAATAATACGAGGCAAAAAGATAAAAAATAGGTTACAATTCAGCATATTTTATATTTATTTAGCTATGTTGTTATTTCATTTTTATAGGCGCTGTTTTAATTCCCTAACGCACAGTATTATTCACTATGTGTTACGTTAAAAGGTGAAAAGGTTAAAAGGACTCAAATATCATGAAATGCAAGTATGATTTTGACTTCCATTCTGATGTAAGGAAAAAAAATGTCTGGCTCATATACGCTATCATATTATTACCGTATTTTTTTTTCATTTAATTTTCATTAATCGTAATCAGTTGGTTTACATGCCTATACTACAACAAAAATTAGGTGTCTTTAAACTGGACATTTTAATTAGCGTTAATGTACTAATAAACACAAAACAGACAATACTGTAATACAATATGTAAGAAAACTAATGTTTGGGGAATACCTTCTTTACAAAACATACTTAAATAAGTAGATACACGTTTATCCTACTATTTGTATCTACTTATTTCAAATAGCTTTGTTTTACTTATAAACACAAAGCAGACACTATTTTGATACAATACGTAAGAAAAAAATGGTGGGGAATACTTTCTTTACAAAACATGCTTGTGTACACTACCGTCAATAACACTATAGTCGCCACGGCAATAATGTCGCCAGGCGCCATATATTACGAAATTTAGCATCACTACAGACTTGTATGTGCCACTGAAGAGGCATACACAGTTGTTTATATTATGTACGTGTCTTCAGTGGCACAAACAAGTCTGTAGTGATGCTAACATTCGTAATTGTATATGGCGCCTGGTGACATTAGTGCAGTGGCGACTATAGTGTTATTGACGGTACAGCTTTACGTAAATAGAGGCACCTGTAACCTACTTTCTGTATTCATTACATGTCACCACCACCACTACGCAACCTTCCACAGTGAGTGAGTTTTCCCAGCTAATACGTAAGCAGTGATCATAGCAAGGTAGCAAGAAGAATATTAAGATAAGACAAGGGAAAAAGATGAAATTGTGAGGATGAAAATCTGTTTCCAATACAAGGGCGAAAAGCTGAGGATGGGAAGGAAAGGTTTTATAGTTGAGGTTATAAAATTAAATGTGCTTGTGTGAATGCTAAAACGTAAAGTAAATTGACCATCTCTCCCTCCCCTTTTTTTTAAAGTCTTTTTCTCTCTGCTTTATAGGGTGTGAAGCTAGCGAGCTTTTTTTTATTTGTTTTCCTTATTTTGTTATTTTTTTCCCTTACCCAGTCCCTCCCTTATGATGTAAATAAGAATACTAGTGAGCTTACATGTTATTCTATGAGTCAAGCCTGGAAATTAATTATGAATTTGTGCAAACCATCTAAAATTACAGTGAAACAATATGAATTTTGATACATGAAATATCTCTATAGCGAAATATACAGCATTTTTTTTCTTACTTAAATAGAGGAACAGAGAGAGAGAGAGAGAGAGAGAGAGAGAGAGAGAGAGAGAGAGAGAGAGAGAGAGAGAGAGAGAGAGAGAGAGAGAGAGAGAGAGAGAGGAGAGAGAGAGAGAGAGAGAGAGGAGAGAGAGAGAGAGAGGAGAGGAGAGAGAGAGAGAGAGAGAGAGAGAGAGAGAGGAGAGAGAGAGAGAGAGAGAGAGAGAGAAGGAGACGAGAGAGAGAGAGAGAGAGAGAGAGAGGAGAGAGAGAGAGAGAGAGAGAGAGAGAAGAGAAGAGAGAGAGAAGAGAGAGAGAGAGAGAGAAAGACAGACAGAAGAACAGAGTAGAGAGACAGAGAAGAAAACAGAAGAGAGAGAGAGAGAGGAGAGAAGAAAAAGAGAGAAAGAAAGGAGAA
Organism: Chionoecetes opilio; assembly: GCA_016584305.1. NCBI lineage: Eukaryota > Metazoa > Arthropoda > Malacostraca > Decapoda > Majidae > Chionoecetes > Chionoecetes opilio. The sequence goes on from JACEEZ010017777.1 coordinate 31,784, forward strand.
AAGAAAAAAAGAAGAAGAAGAAGAGTAGAGAAGAGAAGAAAAAAGAAGAAAAAGGGAAGAGAGAAGAAAAAAAAAAACCCCAGACAGACCAGAAGAGTTGAGAAAAACAGACACTCACAAAAACAACAGACGACAGAAAACAAAAAAAACCCCAACACACAAACAAACATAAATTTTCTCCCCCCCCAAAAAAATAATTTTCCTACTTTTTCATCGTCGGCCCAAGAAGGCAGGAGGGGCCCCCCGATAGGGAGGGAAGGGTTGATTAGGGGGAAGAGGAGAGAGAGAGAAGAGAGAGAGAAAAGAGAGAAGAGAGGGGAGGAGGGGGAAAAGGGGGAGAGAGAGGGGAGAGAGAAGAAAAGAGAGAGAGAGAGAGAGAGAGAGAGAGAGAAAAGGAGAGGAGAGAGAGAGAGAGAGGGGGAGAGAGAGGGGAGAGAGAGAGAGAGAGAGAGGGGAAAGAGAAAGAAAAGGGAAAGAGAGGAGAGAGAGAGAGAAGAGAGAGAGAGGAGGGGGGAAATATAAAAATAATAAATTATTGATTTTTCTAGGATAAGGTTTGGGGGAAAAGGGAAATGTGAACTTTCGAATTTTTCATCATTCATTTATATAAAAAAAAAAAATCTTACTATTTTTAATATTCAACTCAACTTACAGTAGGTTTTTTTATCCCCGTTTTAGTTTATAACTCCGGTATTTCTAGTGCTGGAGCTCACTGGGCACACACCAAAACACACCCACACCAAACCCACACACACCACACAACAACACAAAACACACAACCACCACACACACACAACACACACAAACCCAACCCCAGTGGTAGGTTGAAAAGTTTGGCTCCACCCGGGGTGGGTTCAAACCCCGTCCCCGGGGATTTTTCACTTAAAACCGGACTGTCCCCCCGATAAGGGTTGGGGGTGGGGTTTCCCGCTTGTAAAGTCGGAAAAATAGCCAAAGTGATAAAGGGGGGAAATGGGACGGGGGGGCCAAAAAGGGGCAAAACCAAAAGGTTTAATACACACCCCACACACAACACACACACAACCCACAACACACACCCACCCCACAAATCCAGAAAACCCCTATTTTGGTACAGTTTTGGTAAAACCAGAAGTCCGAGTTTTTCCCCGGGAGCGAAACCGCGGAATAGGGTTGGGGTTTACCGGGGGGGGGGGTGGGGGCCGGGGGTTTGGGGAAAGTCCGGGTACCCCAAAAACAAGCCTAAGGTGAATTAAATAAATTATTAACGGGCCTAATTTTTTTTTTTTTTTTTTTATTTTAAATTTTTCCCTTTGGGGGCCCATTAACCCAATTTAAAAATTTAAGGGGGGGGGTTTAAATTTAAGGGTTTTTTTTTTTTGTTTTCTTTTGTTTTTTTTTGGCGTTTCAAAATTTTTTAGAAAAAAAAGAATTTGGGGGCCCCTGAAAAAGGGGGGGGGGGGGGGAAATTTTTGGGCCCCCTTTTTGGTTTAAGTAATTNGGCGCAAAAAAATTGAACTGGAAATAATACCTTTATTGCCATTTTTTTTTTTGGTGGGGGTTTTCTTCCATTTGATTGTGTTTTCTAGTTCCTTTAAGTGATTTAAGGTCTCATTAGTTGTGCAAATAAATACAAACTATAACACGACCATGACAATCTTGACTCCCGATAGTGGGGAGACCTATGAAGATCAGGGAAAATGTGGGTAAGAAAGTGAATAAATGAAGAAAATAGGTGAATATATTATGGTATGGTGTGTTTTGTTG
>JACEEZ010017777.1:38529-61029 GCA_016584305.1 Chionoecetes opilio
AAGAAAAAAAAAAGAAAAAAAATTTCCCTCTATTTTTTCCTTTTTCGGGGGGACCGTTTTTTTTTAGGAGGGGAAAAAGGGAAAAAAAAAAAAGAACGGGGAAGAAAAGAGGGCCCCCGGCTCCACCTTTATCCTGGATAAAAGGGGGGGAGGAAGAAGGGGAAGAAAAACAGGGAAGAGAAGGGAAGGGGAAAGACAGGGGAAGGAAAAGAGAGGGGAGAGAAGAGAGAGAGGAGAGAGAGGGGAGAAGAGAAGGAGAAGAGAAAAGGGAGAGGGGAAGAGGAGGAAGGAGAGAGAGAGGAGACGGAAAGAGAGAGAGGAGAAGAAGAGAGGTGAGGAAAGGGAGAGAGAGAGAAGAGGAGAGAAAAGAGGGAGGAGAGGAGAGAGAGGAGAGAGAACAATTGTGAGTAAAACCCCTTCCTTTTTTATGTACCTCGTTCCTCACCGTGTCCATTAAACGCAAAATAAAAAATTTTAAAATCAACATGCAATTTCTAGAAAAAAAATAGAAAAAGGCAAGAAAATTACAAATCGGAGTTTTTTTCCCTAAAAAGATTGAAAAAACCCCTATTATTAATCCCTGTTGTTGTGAGTTTAAATTTCCCTTATTTTTTCATTAACGCCTATTTGTCATTTATTTCCATTTTATTTAAACCATTTTCTATTTTTTTTTATTTTTTTCGTTTCTTCCACTTTTTTTCAAATTTTTCTTCATCCTCATGTTTTTTATTTTCACCTAGAATCTTTAAGCTCTTCACTTAACCATTTACTTTTTTTTTGACCCTTCCCCTCAGGTACAGATTTTTCCCTCTTTTTTTTCTCCTTTCTTCACTCATCGCCCTCCTCTCGCTTTCCCCCGCCCCGTTCCCCTCCATACAGGAAAAAAGGAGCGTGATTGGTCCGTGGGTCAGATTTTAAATGTGGTGTTTGTGCGTGGGCTCCCCTTTTGTAATACAAAATTTACGTTTAAAACAGATTTTGAGTTTGAAAAATGTCGTTTTTCTCTCTTTGCCTCCTTGTCTTCTTTCCTTCCCATTTTCTTCTTCTTTCCCCCTTCCACGTTATTTTTGCTTTTTAAATTTCCCTTTCCCCCAAATTTTTTGGGTGTTTGGAAATTCTCGGTCCCCCCTTCCCCTTCTCTCTCTTACCTTCCCTTCTTTCTTTCTTGTCTTTCCTTTTTCCTTCCTTCCTTTTTTTTTTTTTTCTTCTTCTCTTTTCGTTTCTTCTTTCTTCACCGTCGGGTGGCATGGTGGTAGATGGAGCTCGGGGCAGCGTCCGCGCATTTGGGCAGCGGTTTGAGTCCACCCAAAGGTTTGTCCCGGCGTGGTGGCGCTTTGTATATCAATAACCTTGTAGTTTGTAATTGCAAAGTGTTAGATGGATCAAAGTATTTATTTATCTTCCTTCTTTTTTTTTGTTTCTTCCTTTTCTTTTTTCTTTTTTTTTTTTAAAACCTTTTCTTTTTTTCCTCCTTTTCTCTTTCCCTTAATGTTTGAAGACCCTCTCTATCCTCCCTCGCCCTTTTTTATCTCTTTTTCCCATTCCCCTAATGTCTTTTTCCCTCTTTTCTTCCCTACTTTTTACCTCCCATTTCCTCCATCATACTCTTCTCCCTTTCTCCTTTCCTCCTAATTCCTTTTCCCTCTCCTCCCCCCCCCTCCCCCCCCTCCAGCTTTGGGTTTAATGACTTAACGACTCAGGTTACTAACTGTATGTAAGGACAAAGTTGGCAACCCTGGCAGTACACTTTTAAAAGATAAGTAATTGTGAAGCTAAATTTGTAAAGTAAATTCGTAAAGGGTTTATTTTTGGTTGTATTTCTTTTTTTGGTTTTTTTTGGTTTTGAAAATAAGAATATCAGAATTTTATTTTATCTTCCTCGACTTTTTTCTTCTTTATTTCACGGATTTTGGGAAAAAATTTAATTAAAGTTTAGTTCCCCGAATTAGGCTGGGATTGGGATGAAATTTGGAGAAAAAAAATACTTGCTCAGGAAAATATTTAAAAAAAATGGAGAGTGTTAGGAAACAATCCTGAGTGTGGTTGTTTTGGGGGTGGTGGTGGTAGGATGGTGGTAGGTAGTGGTGGTGGTGGTGGTGGTGGTGGGGGTGGTGGGTAGTGGTTGGGGTGGGGTAGGGGGTAGGTATGGTGGGGTGGTAGGTTATAGTGGTGGTGATGGGGTGGTGGGGGTGGGGGTGGTAGGTAGTGGTGATGGTGGCGGGGGGGTGGGGTGGTGGGGGTGGTGGTAGGGGGGGTTGGGGATGGGGATCTGGGGGTGAAGGGAGGGTTTATGGGGGTGGTAGGTGGGGGTGCTGGTGGGTATGGTGGTGTGGTGGTAGGGGGTAGGTAGTGGTGGGGTGGGGGTTTTGGGGTAGGTAGTGGGGGTGGTGGGAGTTATAGTGGGGGTGATGGTGGTGGTGGAGGGTGGGGGCGGTAGGGATGGTGATGGTGGTGGGAGGGGTTGGTGGTATGGTGGTGGTGTGGTGAGGGGTGGTGTAGGTAGTGGTTATAGGGTGGTGGTAGGTGGTGATGATGGTGGTGGTGGTAGTATGGTGGTGATGGTGGGGGTGGGTAGTAGTGAGGTGGTGGTAGGGGGTGATGGAGGTAGATTGTGGTTTGGGGGTGGTCAAACTACGAAAAAACTCATAACAAATATAAAAAATCCATCTAGAACAACAATGAACCTTTCCAGAGGGGGGGGGTTTCCCCCCCCCCCCTACCCACCCAAAAAAAACCCAAAAAACCCAAACCCCNGACAACACAGCCCGTTGAGTGTACGCGGTGATTCTTATATACTTACTTCGCCGCGCGGTGCACGGATCGCAATAATAGCCCTCAAGGCTACGGCAGACTTACCAATGCTCGCTAGACATAAATTTACCGAACTAGTGACAGTATGTTAGACAGTTAGCATACTTCATATCCTCTCATTCTTCGCTACGAAACTTCCATGTTCCTATCTTCTTTAGGGGCGTGGTATCCTTTTCCAACTGTTCTCTTACGTGTAGTTTGATAGTTAATAGTATGTAGTTCAGCAGATACCCCCGTTATACACTAATAGGTATCCTGGTATCTGTTCTTCCTATCTAATATACTATAGGAGTAGCCGTGTGTCTGTGTGTCTGTCTGTGTGTCTGTTTTGCGTAGCCGAAACTGTAAATTCAATTTTGATGAGAGTAGGCTCAAAAAATCGCAAATAAATCGTAGGTGGTAAGCGGCTTCGTCCCATGTCGATTGAATAATTTTGAAGGGAGGTTTTGGGCTAAAAACACTTTTCAGAGATTAGATTACAGGAAAAACTCTGCGGTAGCGTCTTGCCGTATTTCACAAACTCCGTAGACTCATGGACTTTAACGTTTTTGTGCGTGTGTGAGTGTGTGTTGGAATCACTCGGAACACAAAGGGTTGGAATCACACGGAACACATAGGGTTGGAATCACACGGAACACATAGGGTTGGAATCACACGGAACACAAAGGGTTGGAATCACACGGAACACAAAGGGTTGGAATCACACGGGACGTGGTCTACCCCGTGGCACTTTGACCATTGACCAACGACAGCAACACGATACAAACATCAATACATGGGTCCGAAGGGCACACAAGCACTTGTGTATTCCTATGTAAGAAGAGGGGGGAAAATCATGTTACTAAATATGTATTTCCCACACGTAATTATTATTATTTTTTTCGGAAAGGATGTCAAATTAAGATGCTAATTTTAGTGTTTCAATTAATATGGTAAAAATACAACAGCTTTTTCGTGCTGTTTCATATTATTTTAGAGCATCCCCCTCAAAAAAAAAAATCATATATTTTGTTTTTGTTTTTTTGCCATCATAAAAATTAAGGCTTAGTTTTTTTTAAATCAATATTTGGATGCAAAGTTAACCATTAAGAGAATGTTTTGTTAGCACAGAGTAATTGAAGTATTTAATGATGTTTTTAGGTTTTAATGGTAAATATACCGTTACCTACCATTACTTTACATACTTATTATACTTACTTACTTATTATTATACTTACTTATTATTGTTACTTATACCATTACGTACTATACCATTAAGTTAATAAGGTATTAATACCATTGTAGTAATGATACTCATCACTCATTCTTCTTAATCTGGGCATAATTATGAAACAAGGATCTTATTTTAAAGTGTATTTGTTTATCACCTGTGTGTGTGCGTGTGTGTGTGTTACATTGGTTTGTTACATTGTGGCTTTCCTTTGGTAATTAACAGATAATATCGAGTAAAAGTGAAGCAACGCGCGCGCACGCACGCACGCACGCACGCACGCACCCACCCACCCACCCACCCACCCACGCACCCACGCACCCACGCACCCACGCACCCACGCACCCACGCACCCACGCACCCACCCACGCACGCACGCACGCACGCACGCACGCACGCACGCACGCACGCACGCACGCACGCACGCACGCACGCACGCACGCACGCACGCACGCACGCACGCACGCACGCACGCACGCACGCACGCACGCACGCACGCACGCACGCACGCATACACGCACACGCACACGCACACACGCACACACGCACACACGCACATACACACACACACACACACAAAACTCCGTTAGGGGAACTCCATAGTGTATAGGTTAGTACGCTCGGCTCACAACCGAGAAGTCCCGGGTTCGATCCCCGGGCGGAGCGAAGACAGACGGGCGGTCTTCTTAAAACCCGAGCCCCTGTCCACCCAGCAGTGAATGGGTACCGGGTGTTAGCCGGGGGTTTGTGACCCGCCTCCTGGGGTGATGGCTTCGGCCAACACTAAGCACTAAGGATGAATGATAAAATAAATGTTGATATGGAGACGGGGCCATACGAGCGTTGCTCAGGCCCTGTAAAATGCAACTAGGTGAACACAACTAGGTGAATACACACACACACACACACACACCTACAAGCACTGACTTACCACCACCTCCACCACGTCACACACACACTCTCACTTCCCTGCTACAGTAACTTGGCTATATTCAAGAATGCTCGTCCAGTCCCGGCTTGTGGATTTTGCCGACCGTCGTAACCTCACGCCTGGGATATACAAGAATCGTCGTCAACTGCCCGTCGCGTGGAGAGATGTGCAGACGTACCAACACAAACGAGTCCAAGGCGGCGCATCAATGTTTTGATTATTTTACACATATCTAATTACTTTTACCAGCCTAATTTATCATTTCTGACATTAAAATAATAGCTATGTTAGTGTTCGCTTATCTTGTCTTAGGCGTTCATGTAGAAAAGAATGGGCCTGAGTGATGCTTGTGAGTACATTTGAACGTCGCGCCACCAGACAATGGATGACCACCAACACCACCACCGGGCACCGGGCGGTGGTGGTGGGGCGACCACCACCACTGCCCGGTGCCCGGTGGTGGTCGCCACGGCCTCCTCACTAGTTATCACACCAATATAAGGCCTCCTGCACCTAATTTGACCTTAAATATGACATGCGTGAATTCACAATGTATGTATGTTACTCTCAGTTATGTTGAAAACTCACCTCTAATGGTCTGGGAAGAAATATGATGGACATAAGGGCAGAGCGCAATGTATGGACAACACAGCCCGTTGAGTGTACGCGGTGATTCTTGTACTTACTTCGCCGCGCGGTGCAACGGATCGCAATAATTATTGATAGGCCTCAAGGCGAAGGCAGACTTACCAATGCTCGCTGGACATAAATTTACCGAAATAGTGACAGTATGTTAGACAGTTAGCATACTTCATATCCTCTCATTCTTTGCTACGAAACTTCCATGTTCCTATCTTCTTTAGGGGCGTGGTATCCTTTTCCAACTGTTCTCTTACGTGTAGTTTGATAGTTACCTCCGCCAACGAAGTTAGAGGGGTTATTTTTTCACCCCGATCTGTCTGTTTGTCTGTCTGTCTGTCTGTCTGTTTGTTAGTGTACAGGATTTCTCAAAAAGTTACAAATAGATTTGGACCAAACTCAGTATTACAAGTCTATTTGGTATAAGGAAGAACTGAATTAATTTTGGATGAAATCTATGGACAACTGTTGCCATGGCAACCAATTGATGAAATATTCGGCCGGAGGTATGCGCTCATACTGAAGTTGGTGGATTATATATATACTATATATATCATATATTATATACATATCTATATATATATATATATATATCTCTATATATATATATATTATATAAATATATATTATATATATATATAATATATAATTTTACGCTGCTCCCTCCTCTCTGGACCTTACACAACCAACCCACAGGTGTTACAGGTATAGGCTATGCAGAGAAGGTGTTTACGTTAACAATAGCCGTGTCAGGCACTCACTTCTGCAGGCGACTTCTACAGGAGTTTCGGTGTGTCCAAGAGAAGGGCGAGTTAAGTGGTACACGAATGTCAAAACAGGGGGCGAAGGAGACACAAACGACAGGTCTGGGTTTAATGATCAAAGCCCACTCACTACAAGAGCAGTCAGTAACAGTTACAAAGTTGCCATCCGTACTCTTGCCGATGGTCGCAAGGGCTGCTCTGTTCCCTACAGGCACGCATTTTCCTTCCTCAGTTACACATACACAGTACAACTACACACAATTCCTTGCCCAACCACGTTTACAAATTTGTAATTTGGTTCATTTATAAGCCATAATATGACACATATGAAGACAACTGCCCCAGATACCCTTCTAACTTTCTTGGAAATCTTGGATGTAGAAATGTAAGTATTAACGCCAACAGAACGTCTGTACTTTCGAAAAAAACTTTTGTCATAAGAACATAATAACATAAGAAAATAAGGAAGTACAAGATGCCTGTGAGGCTACAAGTGGTAGTTCCTGTACTTGTCACGTGCTACAACTTGAACTGTGAAGTCGCCTGTCTGGCGACTTTAGTGTTTAGTGATGTGCACCGGTATCCGGTATAACCGAAATACCGGTTTTTTAGCACCGGTATTACCGGTAATACCGGTATTTTTTTTCTTCAGGATAACCGGTATGGGTATTTTATTGCATCGGTATACCGTTATCGGAATATTAACTTGTCGGTATGATTTCGGTATTATGTTTTTTTCTCCCTCTCTTTTTTTTCGAAACAGACTCCTGACTAGTACTAGACCAAGACCCTGACTATTGAAAAACTCCGACTGCCGACACTATGTTAGCGAAACGCTCATTGTCAGAATCTGAGGCGCGTGTATATCATGTGCCGATTGCAGCTCAGCTGACATGCCGCTCTGTGAAACCTCCCTCCCTTCCCTCTACCCTGAGGCAGACCATCACAGAAAATGGATCATTACATATCAAAACCAGGCGTCACTAAAACAAATCTGGGCCTAGCTCACATTTCATTATTGTTATTATTATTATTATTATTTTATTATTATTATTATTATTATTAGTCTCTACTATTTATGGTTAATATGGCATCATCATTTTCATTATTGTTATTTTATTAGCATCCAATTATTTATTATTTTATTTTATTACAGTAGTTTTAGTTTATGTGTGGTGTTATTTGTGTGTGTTGTGGATTGCGTGTTGTGGTGTGTGTTGTGTGTTTGTGTGTTTGTGTGTTGTGTGTGTGTGTGTGTGTGTGTTTGTCTGTGACTGTGTTGTTGTGTGTGTGTGTTGCTGTGTGTGTGTGTGTGTGTGTGTGTGTGTGTTGTGTGTGTGTGTGTGTGTGTGTGTGTGTGTTTTGTGTGTGTGTGTGTGTGTGTGGTGGTGTGTTGTGTGTGTGTGTGTGTGTGTGTGTGTGTGTGTGTGTGTGTGTGTGTTGTGTGTGTGTTGTTGTGTGTGTGTGTGTGTGTGTGTTGTGTGTGTGTGTGTGTTGTGTGTGTGTCTTGTGTGTGTGTGTGTGTGTGTGTCGTTTTGTGTGTGTTGTTGTGTGTGTGTGTTGTGTGTTGTGTGTGTGTGTGTGTGTGTGTGTGTGTGTGTGTGTGTGTGTGTGTGTGTGTGTTGTGTGTGTGTGTGTGTGGGGTGTGTGTGTGTGTGTTGTGTGTGTGTGTGTGTGTGTGTGTTGTGTGTGTTGGTGTGTGTGTGTGTGTGTTGTGTGTGTGTGTGTGTGTGTGTGTGTGTGGGGTGTTTGTGTGTGTGTGTGTGTGTGTGTGTGTTTTGTGTGTGGTGTGTGTGTGTGGGGGGTGTGTGTGTGTGTTGTGTGTGTGTGTGTGTGTGGTGTGTGTGGGGTTGTGTGTTGTGTGTGTGTGTGTGTGGGGAGTGTTCACACTCAGATATAGGCGTTTTCTACGGGGGGAGCAAGAAATTTCGCTTGCAAACGGTCACTTTTTCTCTTGCTGGTTTTCCCCGCAGAAACGCTCGCCGTCGCTTGCTCCATGAGATGGCGACGCGGCGGCTGAGATGTAAGCAAAATAAAGATCAAATGACTATTTTGACCTCTAAATATTTCACATGGGACGTATCTATACCGTCATAGTCAGAAAAGCGTGCGATTCAGGAAGTGTGCTTAAATTTAATGTGATCAAAAAGTAGCCAGCAATGAGCGATGAAGCCAAACAAGTAGGCAGAAAATGTTTTATGCACTTTTTTTAGTTAAAACCCTTTATTTTGTAATACTTGCACTTACATCAGTTATAAATCCTATACTAATGCGATGCAAAATTTCTCAGAAGTCGATAGTGTCTCAGTGTTTCTTAATATCCAATGGTTATTGTCGCAAATGGGGTAAGATGGGTGTGTGAAGTTGTTGATTTTCGATCAGTACACATTCCAGTCTTAACTGCAGCTGTTCTGTTTAAACAATTGTTCGAATGCATATAAAGCAATATATACAGCTGTGACGATTATTTATCCTTAATTACACGCCGCACCTCCCCCTTATTTGATTAAACTTTTATGATAAGACATTAAAATAAGAAAGTTTAATTGATTTTGTCGAAAGTACACTGTTGTCATTCTTTTATTGAAGCACAAACCACCGCCACGTCAGCCGAACGCGACAGTGCCCAAACAAATACTTATCTTGTTCCCGCAAGATCTTGCGGGTCGGGCAAGCATCTTCCCTGGATGATTGAACAGCAAGCGAAATTTGAGCAAGCGAAATGTTTTCTCTTGCAAGCGAAATTTATCTTGCTCCCCCGCAGACAACGCCTTATGACTGACCCCTCGAATCTTTCTTTAAGCCCCCTTCACACATTCCATAATCGAACCACGAACGCGCCAACAATGCAATGCGCAGCGCCGTCATGGTCCTGGTTATGGGTCCATCGTGACTGATCGTGACGCGCTCTGCCGAGGCCACGAAAAGTTAGTGCGTGCACAAAAAAATTGGGAAGCTCCCCGATTTTTTTACCCAACGCAGCGCTATCGTAAGTCTATCGTGACGCTATCGTTATCTATGTAGCAGCTTCGTGACACTATCGTGATCGTCGTATGTCTATCGTGACGATAAGAAACCGTTACGCGCGCCTTCATTCCTACCTTCTCCCACTTTTTTGCACCCTCTTCCGCCTTCCCCCCCTTTCTCATTCACCTCCACCCTCCCCTGACTCCCTATCCCCTAGTCCCTCACCACGTGCTGACACCACCCTCCCCCGACTCCTTACCCCCCTACTCCCTCACCACATGGTGACACCACCCTCCCCCTACTCTCTACCCCCTACTCCCATGACCACGTGGTGATGCCACCTACCCCCTACTCTCTTCCCCCTACTCCCATGACCACGTGGTGATGGGAGTAGGGAGTAGGGGGTGGCTGGTGGATCCACCCCCGTTTTAACCACTCACACCCCCAACAACGCCTTCTCCATCCCCAACCCCCGCGTTTCCCCACCAACACCATCACCCCCTTCTTTATTACAACCCTCCACCCGTCTCCCCCCCTTCTCCATTACCAACACAACCCTGTTTCTCCCACCTTCATCTCTAGCCCCCCTTCCTTCACCATCACCATGGCAACATCCACCCACGTGTGAGGCATGTTGCTACCTCTTGACGCTCGTGAGCGTCAAGAGGATCGTGATACGTTCATGGCACCGTCATGGCACTGTTGTGATTATCGTAGCTCTATCGTGACGACAAAATGACCGTTGATTTTCCATTCGTGACATAGTCTTACAGCTGTCATGACTCCATCGTGATCATCTTACGACCGTCATGACACATACTTACAGGCAGCGTGACATAGTTGTGAGGCTATCGTGGTCGGCGTTTATCGTGGTCAAATTTCACGATAGCGTCAATAATCAAATTGGTGGCACTATCGTGGTTCGATTATGGAATGTGTGAGGGGAGCTTTAAGCTCCCTTCACATATATACATATTATATTATATGTATATAAATTATGTATTATGTATGTACATTATATACATACAGGGTGTAACACGAGTTTCTACAAATATTGAGACATGATATATCGTATAATTCTAAGTAGAAAATGCACTATACACATATGCTTTTTGAAGCTTCCTTTAGACGTGAGATGAATTGTAAAAAATCACGGCGGCCGCTATTGTCAGTGATGCAACGTATGGAGGTGCATTCGCGGTTGCCACTCGGTGACATTTTTACCTCCGCCAAAGAAGTTGGAGGGGTTATGTTTTCACCCCGATCTGTCTGTCTGTCTGTCTGTCTGTCTGTCTGTCTTTCTGTCTGTCTGTTTGTTAGTGTACAGGTTTTCTCGAAAAGTTACCAATAGATTTGGACCAAACTCTGTATACCAAGCCTATTTGGTATATGGAAGAAATGATTTAATTTTGGATGAAATCTAATGACAACTGTTGCCATGGCAACCAATTGATGAAATATTCGGCAGGAGGTATGCGCTCATACTGAGTGCATATATATATATTATATATATATATATATATATATATATATATATATTATATATATATTTTATATATATATCTAATATAATATATATATATTATTATATATATATATATATATTATATATATATATATATATATAATATTATATATATATATATATATATATATATATATATATATATATATATATTTATATTATATATATATATAGTTATATTATATATATATATAATATAGTATATATATTATATATTATATATTTTATAGTTTAATTTTATATATTTTTTTTTTTTTTTTTTTTTTTTTTTCATTTTGCGGATGCGCATGCGTATTTCGCTCTACTGAGTGCCCCCCCCTAGTTAATAGTATGTAGTTCAGCAGATTACCCCCGTTATACACTAATAGGTATCCTGGTATCTTTTCTTCCTAAACTAATATACTATGGATAGCCGTGTGGCGTGTGTCTGTTTGCATAGCCGAAACGTAAATTCAATTTTGATGAGAGTAGACTAAAATAATCGCAAATAAATCGTAGGTGGTAAGTTTCTTGGTCCCATGTCGATTGATCATTTTAAAGGGGTTTTGGGTAAAACACTTTTCAGAGATTAGATTACAGGAAAAACTCTGCGTAACATCTTTGCCGTATTTCACAAACTCCGTTAGACTCATGGACTTTAACGTTTTTGTGCGTGTGTGAGTGTGTGTGTTGAATCACTCGAACAAAAAAAGTTTGGAATCACACGGAACACATAGGTTGATCACACGAACACATAGGCATGTTGCAGACAGCCTGGTCTTCAAAATCCCTAAATATTCGGAGGAAATCCCCAAAATCCATTTCATATATTTCCATACTTATTATAAAATGCTGAAATATATGCTACATAGCTACTCCACATGTAAATTAAAATTGCCATGTTGATTTTTTATGTACGTACAATAATTTTATACTTTGTTTTACAACAATATATTACCTTACACATGAAGTAGCATAATTCACTTTTATTATAATCATCACAAGTCTGCAACAAAGATGAAGCAGTATAGGATACAGCCTCATGAGCATTTTAATAAAAGATAATTTAAATTTTCTACTTTAGGCTGATGGGGATATATATTTCCTTATATTGCTTAGAAATATGATACAGAAACATTGAAATTATTAATGCTCTTAGCCCTTGGGACTTAAATAATCCAACTATATTCTGGACATACTGTCTACGTAAGCCAGAAAGAAAGAATAGAAAACACTTTGCATACCAATAATCATCCTCGAATCATCATTTCATGGTATTTGTAGACCGACCTATCTGAAGTTCAAAGAAATATCTTCTTTCGCTGAAGAAGGAAATGTGAAGTTCATTAGTGTTGTTGAACCTAGGAAACGCACGCACGCAGCACGCACGCACCGCACGCACGCACGCACGCACGCACGCACGCACGCACGAGTTGTTCGCACGCACGCACGCAACGCACGCACGCGACGCACGCACGCACGACGCACGCACGACACGACGCTACGCACGCACTCACGTCACCTGCACGCAGCACCACACGGCTACGCACGCATCGCATCGCACGCACGCACGCAATGACGCACGACACGCACCGCCACGCACGCACGCAGCACGGCACGCACGCACGCACGCACGCAACGCACGAGACGGCACGCACGTCACGGCACGCACGCCACGCACGCCCGCACGCACGCACGCCACGGCACGCACGCACGCACGCCACGCATCGCCGCACGCACGTACGCACGTTTGCCACGCACGCAACGCACGCACACCACATTATTCTAATTCGTTAGACGTGTCTGGTGTATGCAAATTTGTTAAGCAAAGATTATAGAGCAATTGAGGATCTTTAACCTCACATATATTTTTGACATCTATATATACATATTTACCGGTGAGCACAGTCAACACGCGCAACAACGTAACAAGAAGTATAGTTTGTGTCACTGTTTTTACAACTGTATTTTTTTTTACTATGTCCAGGACTCGGCTATAGTGCTCTATGAAGGCAAGAAAAGAAAAAAAAAAAAAAGCAGTATGAATGGTGAGAATAGTTTAGAGTTAAGAACAGTAAGAATATAAGAAAATATTGACTGTTGAGTGAACATTATGACGCGAGATAATGTATGTTTACAGTCCAAAGAAACATATTGATTGTAAAGCAGTGTTTTAACGCGAGAAGAATTTATAGTTGACTATGTAAGAATCATGTAAGAAACCCATGCGAGGAAAATATTGAGTAGACTTTCTATGTGAACATTATGGACGCGGGAGAAAATATCTAGAGTAAAAGGAAAAACGAAAAAAAACAAACTTAAATTCAAGTCTGAGCTCGAGTGACGATGAAAGTCGCGTGCAGAGATTTTGAAACAGAGTGAAGCGAGAACGACAAATACCAACTTTACACATTTCCAGAACTTGAAACCAAACTTGAAGATCCTTTACTATAATCAACCTATATCACTACTAGAAGACAGAAATTGCAAGTTTCAGGGGGGGGAGACACTTCAAAATACAATTTATGTTTTATTGTTCTTCGATTTTACAACACACGAGACCTGAGTTATCGAGACGGAGAGACATCTCTTTATTATGATACCTGCATGACGGAGGGGGAACGGCGACGGAGGCCACTGAAGGGTACGAAGGAAGGCAAATGAAGGGTAATCGTCGAGCGCTTAGATGAGTCAGAGCCGCAAACACTGTGACTGCCTCTGACTGCACGTCAAGTATATATAAGTGACTTTCCGTAGCCATCGCCCTCGCCTACAGACATCGGGTGGACAAGCAAGGTTCAGCGCCCTCCCTCCCCTTCCCCCCTCTCTCTCCAAAAAGGGCCCTCATCCTCTATTGGCGAGCTAACTCGTAGGTACAGTGACGTTGATACCAATGATGCTAACGTAAACACTATCCACTCCCGACCATCAGATGTGGAATAGCTATGACGTCATTGCTTTCAGACAACCAATGGTGCATCCACCAGAGTACTAACGCAATGTCAAGGGTGACGTCACTAGTGCCTGTGGCGGAGCGATGGTTTGTCCCTCAATTGAGTGACCTTCTCTCAAGTCCCGTAAGGGGAAATGCACTACTTACACGAGAAAATGAAGCGGTGGTCACCCAACGAAAGGGTGAAAATATAATCTCTTATATACCTGTAGCCAAGTAGATAAAGATAGGGGCTTTTAACCCCTTCACTGAGCGAATGGTACAAATACGGTTCTCCAGCTATCTAAGGGTTCACTGTGCGGCTTGTTACTAGGACTGAGAGACTTGCAAATCGCTACAATTTGAGGAGGGCAAATTGGAAAGGAGGAGATATGGCACCGCGGGAGATAATTAATGACCGTTATGGACATTGCGTTAATCCGTAAGGGATTACTGGGTTTTTTAAAAAGGGTGACCTGCCCTGTATTCGTCTCACCGAGACACACACAACCACACACTTTGCCTGCATTAGAGGCTTGTCTCAGAGACCTCATCATGTCTATCATCATTCTTCTCTATTTTCTATTGTATTATTGTCTATATACTATTATTATCAATCTATTATATCTATTATTATATTATTATTATTATTATTAACATATATGATTATGAATAATTTAAGGGTATTAGAACTGAGGGAGGCCTTATGTCCTTTCACTCTTCTCGCTACATTTAGCTTAGTTGGGCGTTTTAGTCCTAAGGCTCGTTTTTGTTCACAAGGGGGCTTTTTCTCTCTGATTAAGGGGGTTTTTGTCGGGACCGAGTGGCCTGACGTGCTCCCATTCACCACCAACCTCAGACTATGGCCTGGGGCAGAGAAGACTCTACTACTCTCTCTACTACTCTCTCTCTCTATCTCACTCTCTCGCTGTCTCGCTTCCTATCTATCATTGCATTGCTTGCCTCCTACCGTTTCATCCCCCCATTTCAAAACCGTCCTCTATGAAGCACACTCATAATCCGGCGGAAATCATCGGTCTCCCCACAAAAAATCCTCTCCTATTCAAAATCTATCGATCGCCGAAATTTACTCTTTCTCAGTCACATAGATGGCTCTATACTTCCGTTCGTCGCGGTCCCCTCCTCTTCCTCTCTCTCTCTCCCTCTCTCTCCCTCCTTCTTCCCTCTATTCTTCCTCAGCTTATTCCGTTTTTTTTCTCTCTCCTCTCTTCTCTCGCTCTCTCTCTCCTCTCTCTCTATCTCTCTCTCTTCTCTCTCTCTCCTCTCTCTCTCTCTCTCTCTCTCTCTCTCTCTCTCTCCCTCTCTCTCTCTCTCTCTCTCTCTCTCTCTCTCTCTCTCTCTCTCTCTCTCTCTCTCTTATATTATTTTCTTCGGTGTCTCTCTTCCTCTCTCTCTGTTCCTTTCCTTATCCTCTTTTTTTTCTCTCTCTCTCTCTCTCTCTCTCTTCTCTCTCTTCTCTCTCTCTCGCTCTCTCTCCCCTCTCTCTCCTCTCTCTCTCTCTCTCTCTCTCGTCTCTCTCTCTCTCTCTCTCTCCTCTCTCTCTATTGCTCTCTCTCTCTCCCTTCTCTCTTTTAAAAAAAAACATAACATACATGACAGGAGGGAGCACAGTCAAGGCATGGGAAAGGTAAGATATGAGACTCACACATGACCAATTCACACCTCTCCTCTCTCTTTTTCCTTTCCACCGTTATTTACTCTGTGGCTGTCATCTATCACACATTACACAATATCTCCTATCTCTCCGATTGTCGCTTATTTTTGCAGAGAGAGAGAGAGAGAGAGAGAAGAGGATGGAGAGAGGAGAAGAGAGAATGGAGAGGAGAGAGAGAGAAGAGAGAGAGACGAGAGAGAGAGAGAGAGACGCGAGGACGAGAGAGAGAGAGAGAGAGAGAGAGAGAGAGAGAGAGAGAGAGAGGAGAGAGAAGAGACGAGAGAGAGCAGATGAGAGAGAGAGAGGAGAGAGGAGAGAGAGAGAGAGAGAGAGAGAGAGAGAGAGAGAGAGAGAAAGGGAAGGAGCGTGTGGACGGAATTGAGGGAGAGAGAGAAGGGTAAAGGGAATGACGGGAGGAGAGAGAGAGAAGGGGTGAAGGAATGAAAGAAGAGAGAGGAAGGGAAGGAGGGAGGGTGAAGAATGACGGGAGAGAGGGGGAGAGAGAGAGAGAGAGGGAAGGAGATATGGAGACAGAGGAGGGAGAGAGAGAGAGGGACAGAGAGAAAAAGAAAGAGAGAGAGAGCTTCTCTGCACAGCGGAGTCTCGAGGGTGTGGGAATAACGGGCGCACGTCAGCCAAGGGGTCCAGGACAAAACCCCCCTAGGATAAAACACCCCTAGGAACAAAAACCCCCCTTGGACAAAACCCTCCTAAGCAAAATTTTCGCCCGAAATAGGACATAAACCCCTCAGTTTAAATACCATTAAAATCTCTCATATAGTAGTATTAATAATAATAATAATAACTAATAATAATAATAATAGATGAGAGAGATAGCATTGAGTAATTTAATAATAGAGTAAGAACCAAAATAATACTGTGAATCAAGAAAAAAGAGAAGAATGATGATAAGATACAAGGCATGATCTCAGACACAAAGTTAATGCCAAGGCAAATGTGACAACAGTAGTGGTTTGTGTGTCTCCCGGGTGAGCGAGACAGGGCAGCGTCACCTTCTTTAATCCCAGTAATCCCCTACGGATTAGCAAGTCCAGTGAACTGTCAGTAATTACCTCCAGCTGTGCCATCTCCTCCTTTCCAAATTTGCCCTTGTCTCAAATTGTTAGCAATTTCCAGAATCCTAGGGACCTCCGGAGGATCATCTCGAAATAAATTTCACAAACCCACACTGTTGTGACTGGACGTCATAACGTAGTAGGTCCTGCAACACTGTTCTCTTTCAAGAAAGTTGATTGTGCTCGTGGGTGAAAGAGACAGATGCTAATTGTGCAGTTATAGCGCAACTGAGGCAAGCAATGAGTTGAGATTTAGTACTATGTGAGAGAAGCGGAACTGCTTTCCTCTGTTGAAGGGTGGAGAATAGAAGTAGTGTTCAAGGACACCATGGCACTCATTCTCACGTAACTAACTGTTGTAGTTATTAATTTTTACTAGGCTATAAACTTTAAATTTATTATCATGTTTGTATCTTGCGTTAAATTAGTTCATTTGTATTTTCTCTTTTGTTGTAAGTTTATTGATTTTGGCGCCAAAGATTCGCACATTCGCAAACAACTACGAGTGGGAGTGCGAATGCGAATGCGAATGCGAATATTGAAAAAACATGCGAATATCGCAATTGTGACTGCGAATGCAATAATTCGGTCCATCACTAGTGGCTATGTATGTGTTGTATGTTGTGTATGGTTGAGTTATTGTGTGTGTGTGTCGTGTGTGTGTGCAGTGGTGCTGTGTGTGGTGTGTGTGATGTATGTGTGATGTGTCATGGGTGTGTACGTGAAATGTTGTGTAGTATCGTGTTTGTGTTGTATGTATGTGATGGTATGTATGTGTGTATGTGTATGTGTGTGTGTGGGTGGTGTGTGTTGTGTGTGTGTGTGTGTGTGTGTGTGTGCTGTGTGTGTGTGTTTTGTGCTGCGTGTGTGTGTGTGTGTGTGAGTGCATGTGTGTTTGTATTTGTGTGTGATGTGCATGTGCGCGTGCGCTGTGTGTGTGTGTGTGTGTGTATGTGTGAGTGCAATGTGCAGCGTGTGTGTGTGTCGTATGTGTTTGTGCGTGTGTGTGTGTGTGGTGTGTGTGTGTGTGTGTGTGTACTGTGTGTGTGTGTGTGTGATGTGTGTGGTAGACTATCAGTGTGTGTGTTGTGTTGTGCTGTGTCGACACGTATGTGTGAGTGTGAGTGCATGTGTGCTTAATGTATGTGTGGTGTGTGGTGTGTCCGTGTGTGTGTGTTTCTTGTGTTTGTGTGTGGTGTGTGTGTGGTGTGTTGTGGGTGTCGTGTGTGGTGTGTAGTGTTGTGTGTTGTGTGTGCTGTGTGTGCGTGTGTGTGTGCGTTGTGTGTGCCACTGTGTGTGTCGCCTATTTGTGAGTGTGTATGTGTGGTATGTAGCAGGCGTAGACACTATACGTATAGCTATAGCAATACATATATACACAGTCATAGGTCCACGCTATGTGCATAGTATACCGTGAAATATTCTTACATCGATGTCTGGATGGCATGAAAGGGAGAATGAAGGAAGAGGAGGAGTAGTGGAAAGAAAGAAATAGAGATGAGAAAGAGAGGAGAGAGAGAGAGAGAGAGAAGAAGGATTGAGAGAGAGAGAGGGAGAGATGTAGAGAGAAGAGATGAGAAGAGAGAAGAGAGGAGAGAGAGAGAGATGAGAGAGAGAGTTTTGGAGAGAGAAGAGAGAGAGAGAGAGAGATGAGAGGGACGAGACTGACGAGAGAAGAGAGAGAGACGAAGAGAGACGATAGAGAGAGAGCGCAGAGCGAGAGCGAAGACGGAGAGAGAGAGAGAGAGAGAGAGAAGAAAAAAAATAGTAGATGAATTGGTCCGAGAGCGAGAGCGAGAGCGATGAGCGAGAGCGAGAGTAGAGAGAGAGAGAGAGGATGAGAGAGAGAGAGGGAGAGAGAGAGAGAGAGGAGAGCGAGATCGAGAGCGAGAGCGAGAGCGAGAGCGAGAGCGAGAGCGAGAGCGAGAGCGAGAGCGAGAGAGATGAGAGAGAGAGAGAGAGAGAGAGAGAGGAGAGAGAGAGAGAGAGAGAGAAGAGATGACGAGAGAGAGGAGAGAGAGAGAGATGGAGAGAGAAGATGAGAGAGAGAGAGCGAGAGAGAGAAGAGGCAGAGGAGAGAGAAGATGAGAGAGAGATGTGAGAGCGGAGAACACAGACCCGAGATGAGAGAGTACGAGATGAGAGAGAGAGAGAGAGAGAGGAGAGAGAGAGAGAGAGAGAGAGAGAGAGATTCGAATGTAGAGAGAGAAGGAAGAGAGAGACTGAGGAAGAGAAGGTTATTTTTTTTTTTTTTTTTGGGGAGGAGAAGAGTGAGAGAGACGAGGAGAGAGAGAGAGAGAGTGAAGAGAGAGACGAGCTGCGAAGCGACGAGAGAGAGAGAGAGGGAGCGGGAATACTCGCCCGGCGTGGTAACAGTGGACCGGCCATGCATGACGTGGCAACTCAGACCACGTGGAAAAATCCGCTGTAAGTGTAAGACCACACTCCTCACGAGTGCCAGGACTAGCTGCTCAGATGGCAGCGATATATTTGCATATGGTGTTTATATTTTTTTTTTTTTTTTTTCATTTTTACATCACAAGGAACTGGCCACGGGCACAAACAAAAAGGGGAACACAAAGCCCGCTTAGTTGCCAGTCCGACTATAAGAAGACAGTTAGAGAACTTAAAATAAAAAAGAAGGGAGTGAGCCAATTTAGAGGTGTCTGTTACTCTTCTTTTGATGAAAAGAGTAATGTATAGGAAAGTGGAAAAAATAGAAACACGGAAGAGAGTTCCAGTAGTTAACCGTGAAAGGGATAAAGAGTAAAGATATGATTTAACTCTTCGCATTAGGAACGTCGATGACACGAATAGGGATGAGAATTGGTGTCTGTAGAAGCTTTGTGCAGCGAGCCGCGGGGAGGGAGGGAGGCATGCAAGTTAGCAAGTTCAGAAGACGCAGTGAGAAGTAAGCAGTAGAGAGCAAGCAATTAGGAGGGAGACAAAAAAGGCACCGCAAACGCCACAGCGAAACTAACTTCCTAGAGCTGTTTTAGCAAGAGATTCCGATGTGAGATTTCCAGTTCAGAATTTTTTTAGTAAAGAGATAGCCCTAGAATTTTCACTTGTAGAAGGGGAGACAGGTGAGTGTCATTGAAGAGAGGGGATATGTTATCTGGAAGGTTTTGTATCGATTAGATAGTGAAGAATTGGGGTTGTGAGCATTGACAAAAACAGGTTGCGTTGCCCCAATCAGAAATTATAGCAGATCAAAAGTAGGCGCTCAGTGCATCTCTCGGTGGATCACTTGTTCCTGTTGAGTTGTACGTCTAATAAACGACGTTGAAAAATGCAGGGTATAGAATCATCAGCGTAGGAGTGGATAGGGCTTGAGTTAGACTTAGAAGATCATCAAGAATAATAGAAAGAGGTGGGGGTGATATGAGACAGAACCTTGGGGAACACCACTATTGATAGATTAGGAGAAGAACAATGTCCGTCTACAGTAGCTGCCAAATAGAACGGTTTGAAAGGAAACGTAAGATGAAGGTACAGAGAGAAGGATAGAAAGCGAATGAAGGTAGTTGGAAATTAAAGATTTGTTGCCAGAATATCAAAAGCTTTTGATATGTCAAGGGCAACAGCAAAAGTTTCACCGAAACCCTAAAGGAGGATGACCAAGATTCAGTTAGGAAGCTAGAAGATCGCCAGTAGATCGCCCTGTACGGAAACCGTACTGACGACAGATATGAAGATTGTGAGCAGATAGATGCTTAAGATCTTCTTATTAAGTATAGATTACAAAAACTTTAGAAAGGCTACGGAAGTCAAAGCTACATTAGGATCAGTAGTTGAAGAGAGTTAGAACGGTCCACCCTTCTAGGAGCAGGTGGACGTGTGAGCAAGCACTTCAGCGAAGAAGAAAGGTTGGACAGTAGATAGACAAAGACGGAAAAGTTGACCAGGCAAGGGCAACGACCAGAAGCACAGTTTTGGAGAACAATAGGAGGGACTCCGTCAGGACCGTAAGCATCTTCGAGGATCTGGCCAGGAAAGTTGAACGAAAACATCAGATTCCGAAGGATCTTAATGGACTAGGCATTAATATTAGTCAGAGGGGTGGAGGAGAAGGAGGAACAACACTTCATCTACCAGAGTGGAATCTTTTAGACAAAGGTGCTTTGAGCGAAGAGTTTGCCACAGCCTTTAAAAGTAGAGAGCAGCTGTGGAGCCACAGCTGGGTTGAAGCATAGGAGTGAGGAAAGATGAAGAAAGAAAAATTGTTAGAGATGTTATTAGCTAGATGCTAGAAGTCACGAGAGGCAATTTGATCAGAAAGATTTGACATTTTCTGAGAATGAAAGAGGTTTTCGGTTAGTTGAAGTAAAAGAATATTGGCGTATGATACGGGCAGGAAATATATCAGGGCATGTGAGTATCAGAGATGAGATGCTTACGGTACCGTTTGTGAGCCACATCTATACTCGGAACAGCATGTGAAGAACAAGCAGAGTTTTAAACCAAGGTTTGACGGGGTTTTTAGGATAGAGAAAGTGTGTGGAATGTACGCCTCCATGCAGATGCACTTGACCTCAGTTAGTCGCTCTGCACAAAAGAGAGGGTCTTTGACATGAAGCAGTAAATCATTCATGGAAATCAGAGTAGTACCACTGGCTTAGGTCTTCCCACTTAGTATGAGTTGACTTCGTGCCAGACGCACTCCGATTAGGCTGGGTCCCGAGACGGTACGGAGCGACTAGGACAGGTTACAGAAATAAGATGGATAGGAGGAACCCACGGAGAGAATAGTTTCACAGAGTAAGAAGAAGGGTTTAGTGAGTTAGGAAAAGAGATCAAGAATGTTGGGCGTGTCTCCAAGGCGGTCAGGAAACGGTAGGGTGCTAGCCCGTAGAGGTGCTGCACCAATATGTATGTATTTGTGTATATAGTAGTTAATGATAGCTTATATGGAATAAGAAACAAAGAAAGAAGGACGGAACACGCTCATGAACGCTGTGGAAAGCAATAGACAATAGTGATTCAATGTGGCGGTCCTACGAGAAAGAGCTGAGAAATTAAGACTAAATCACACTCTGTCTAATCTATTGCGAACAAGCCGTACATTATGTGTGATAATTTGTGGCTTAAGTGTCCTGGTCTTGGGGGTATTATAGAAGCTGGAACCCCCTCCTCTTGATGTACCTCACAACGAGACAAGGCGTAGACAAGACTGGACTGGGAAAGTTTCACTCCCTGAATCTGTATAAATATGCTTTGTCTCGGCTACCACCTTGTTGAGGACAACAAGCTCTAGTATCAATGTGATGGAAGGATATACTGTAGGATGTATATTGGCAGAGAAGAGAATACTTACATCGGCTGATACCATATTTCTTTTTAGCAGAGGTGGGCATCACAATTTTTTCTCCAATTCGAGCCCAATCGCAAGTCCGCATTTATCCGAAACTGCACCAGTCCGCAAACGGATTCCGCAATTTTTTTCAGATAGGCCTTTTCGCAATCGCAATTCCCGCAATTCCTCAAAACTAATTTGACACCTACATTAAAACAAAAACACCTACAATTAAAACAAAAATGTCTTGCTAGGGACTCTTTATTAGTGTTTAATAGTTCTGTATTCCATTCTGTTTCTGTCTGATACTGTTACTGTCCTTCAAAATTAAGTCTTTGTCTCTTTTAGTGTTTTCTTTACACTATTACACTTCACAGTCTACTGCTGTAGTAATCACTAATCCTAAGTAATCTACTAATCTCCTTTTCCTCCTCCTCTTCCTCCTCCACTTCTTATGGTTCAAGCATGTGACTGCAGAGGGGCGTAGTTAGCCTGGGCATTGGTGGTTGTAGCCCCGAATGTTTTATGCATAGTCCCCGGATCCACAAAGTACCTTTTTTTATTTTTTTTATTTATTATTTATTTGTATTATTCAAAATATAGATAAGCTCTGACTGGGTGTCCAACATCAAATTTTGTAAAACAAGATCTTTGGTTAGATTGTTATCTCAGCGTATGCTGATGGGATCCTTTTT
>JACEEZ010017777.1:66029-92383 GCA_016584305.1 Chionoecetes opilio
AGTGAGGTGTTAGCCCCCCCGTGTGTCTTGTCTGACCTAAAGAGCGAACGCGCAGTTCTCGTCCACTATAACAGAGTACCGCCAGGGCCACGGATACGGCATACGTACGGCGCGGGCCAGCAGTGGTCTATAGATACTAATTTCGGGCACGCGACTCGAACCTATGATCAGCGAGCGCATCAAGGTATACCCTGGGTACGTCTCTGTAGTAATCAGTGGGAGAATATTACGCTGAAAGGCTAATGTGGCAGCTATGTATTATCGTAACATTCTGGCGATAGTGAGCTAAATTCGGCCCTATTTCGGAAATCAGCCGATCGTAGCTCAACACCGGCAAACATAGTTTTTAGGTTTAGGTTAAGTTATGTTTAGGTCTGGTTTAGGTTAGGTAAGGTTTATGATAGGTTTGTGTTAAGTTTTGTAGAGTTATTTAGATTAAATAAGCGTCCGCGGGACGATTTCCGAAAGAGGCCGATTTTAGCACAACAGCGGCATTTGAAGTCTCTTTAAATTTATTTATCGGGCTCCCTGACAGCTGAGAGCATGACGATTGGCTAGATAAAGCCGCGTCATGCGAGGCGCTGCTCTGTGATTGGTTAGCAGAATTTTCCCACACATATCCCTAGAATATCCCTATATTCCCCACCCAGAGGCCACCGATAACCGTACGGGAGTAACTGCTCGGTACGAGNTTTTTTTTTTTTTTTTGTTTAAAAAAAAAAAAAAAAAAAAAAGTTTCGCAGAGGCAGCCTTGGTGTTGCGTGTTATGCCCAATACTATCACATCATCGTCTTCCTCCCTACGTGTGTATGTATGTGTGTGTGTGGAGGGGGGGGGGTTATATCTGCTGAAGGAGAGATGGGATGATATACGTACCATGCCTTGAATTTTACGGCTCTCGGAATTCTATCATTATGTTTGCAAGTTTGCCGATAGATTGATTGGTTGATTTGATTGATATTATGAGGATGCTATTACCGGTACAGTGCGGGGGGGATCTACAGTATAGTTATGACTGATGAAATGCATGCATGATTGATAGTTGGAAGTTTGAAGTGTAGGTTTTTGAGCATTTTGAGGTAGTTTTGTTTGAAGTTGAAGTTTGAAGTGAAGGTTTTTGAGTATTTTGAGGTATTTTTGTTTGAAGTTGAAGTTTGAAGGGAAGATTTTTGAGTATTTTGAGGTACTTTTGTTTGAAGGGAAGATTTCTGAGTATTTTGAAAGAAGTAAAACGTCATTAGCAAATATGGGTAATTTTATACATTAACGCGCATGGTGAAGTCCAGTGTGCTTTTCAATTTCTCATAGTTTGTCATTGTGCCCCCTCGCCCCCTCTGACCCCCCTCCTTCCGCCCCCCCGCCCCCCTCGCCCCCTCTGACCCCCCTCCTTCCAGCCCCCCCCCCCGCCCTTCACGAATTATATTTCTTGCTGCGACCAAGAATCCATGTTTACGTTAAATGGTATCCGATCTTGCAAGCCAGTTATGTAATCCAAACAAACCAACGAACACTTGCATATCTCCTAAATTATCGATCGAGCTGTAATAAATAGCACGCTACTTCGCATATAGTACGTACTCGAGTTTATCTAAATGGGTAGTCTCATGCCAGTCATTGGGTGGTGCTGGTGTTAGTAATACTGTAGTAAAAAGGTGTAGTAGTAAAAGAGTGTCCTGAAACGGCTGCCTTCAATAGCAAACCAAAATTTGAGCTTCATATTTGGCTTATTTTGGTTTTGGCTTGGCTTCATATTTTGGCTATTTGGCTTCATTAGTGTATTTTTTAGGCCAGGCCACCACCACCACTAAACCACCAAATACTACTACTACTACCACCACTACCACCACCACCACCACCACTACCACCACCACCACCACTACCACTACCACTATAACTACCACTATAACCACCTGCCACTAGAATGTTGAACCACCTGGATGCTCTCCTCACCCACCTGGGAACCGTCCGCTGGCCTGTTTCGTCACATGATCGTCCTTGCCTCTGTGAGTGTGTGTGTGTGTGTGTTGTGTGTGTGTGTGTGTGTGAAGTTTATAGTCTCTCCTGGTATTACTTTTGATGTTTTTGTGTCTTTGGTGTTTTGTACTTTTAGTAAATTGTTTCAATTTTTTTTTTTCATTAAGTATTTATTTTTCACTTTTTTTTTTTTTTTGTTTTGTTTTGTCCCCCCCCACCCCCCCCCCCACCCCACCCCCCCCCCTTATAGTGTTTTCAGTGATATTATTTTTTTCATTCATATTTGTACAATTTAGTTGAGCTACCGCTCAAGAACATAACTATCATACATATAACATAACTATAACATAACTACAATAACATAACTATACAACAATAACTATATTTAAAGCATTTTTGTGGACTACAGTTTAGGCGAATTATTTTCATATCTGTTATATTTATACTTTTTGCAAACTTATAATGACTTAAACTATGTACTTTATACAGTATCTAGCCGCAAAGCCGCCTCCGGGCGGACTTTTTGGCTATCTCCTCGGAGGGCTATTGGTGGGCCATTTGGCCACCCACCACCTGTGTTTGGTGGGCCTAAGGCCACCACACACAGACTCTCAGATAGCCCCTGCTAGCTTTCCTAAATCATGGATATAGAAATGTATGTCATTAACCACCCATTCACTCACCCAACCATTCACTTCAGCCATTACCCTTCTCACCCCCGTCACCTAAATTAAAAAAAAAAAAAGAGCCATTCACTCACCCACTACCCATCACCCCCCAGCTATTCCCCTCACCCCTCACCCGATCACCTCCCCACCCATTCCACTACCCATCACCCACCCCCATTACCCATCAACCACACCATTCACTCACCCATTACCCCTCACGCCTACATCAAGGTTTCCTCAATTCTCTCGCAACCCACTTTTTTTTCACAATTTCTCACTATAGGGGCTGCTAAAAAAAAAAAAAAAGTGATCGGATCATCATCATAAATTGGGCTTAAAACCTTCCCCTGCTCGAGCCGTTCCAAAACTGTGTCATATGAGGGGATTCCACCACAGGGGCGGCGCTGGAGCGAACAAACAAACACACCACACCACACACACACACACACACACTTTCGCTATATTATTAAGATTATGTTTGTGGTGGTTCCTAAATATTCATCTTATCTTGTGTGTGTGTGTGTGTGTGTAGGGGGGGAGGGGAGTGGGTGGGGGTTCTGTTCGATCTAATGTTCTTGGGAGGGTAGGAAAGCGAATATGCTGCTTTGACTGCTCTTGTTTTTTCTTTTCTCTCTCTCTCTCTCTCTCTCACTCTCTCTCTCTTCTCATCATCTCTCTCTCGTCCTCTCTCTCTCTCTCATCTCTCTCTCTCTCTCTCTCTCTCTCTCTCTCTCTCTATCTCTCTCTGCTCCTCTCTCTCTCTCTCTCCTCTCTTCTCTCTCTCTCTCTCTCTCTCTCTCTCTCTGGCTATCTCGCTCTCTCGCGCGCTCTCAGTCGCTCTCTCGCTCTCGTTTCTCATCCTCTCTCTCGCTCTCTCCCTCTCTCTCGCGTCGGTCTCTCTCTCGCGTCTCTCTCTCTCTCTCTTCTTCTGTCTCCTCTCTCTCTCTCTCTCTCTCTCTCTCATCTCGTCTCTCTCTCTCTCTCACAGCCTCAGTGCTCATCGTGCCACATGCCTTCGCTGGATCCCTACTCGCGCCGGTCTCGACTTTCTCATGGCAGAGCTCCCGCCGAACCACCACCACCACCACCAACCACCACCAACTACCAACACAACAACACACACTCTCCCTCCTTCACAGGCTACTAACGCCTCTCCTCCCTCGCTCATTAGCACACGTAAGTAGGTGGCTCAATTTCCGTTGACATTGCAAATTTAACGTAACAGAACTCATGTGTAGGTCTCGCTGCCTCTTGTTAGCTTCCTTTATTTTCTTATGGTCTTCTATGTTACCGTTTATGAGCGTCCTATTTAGTACTATATGCAGAATTACCCGTATAAGTATGATGCTCTGAAAGACAATCCGAATCGCTTTTGTACACTTAATTATGATCATTGGTTTTTTTTTCTCTCCGTCTCTCTCTCTCTCTCTTCTCTCTCTCTCTCTCTCTCTCTCTTCTTCTCTTCCTCTCCTCTCGTCTCTCTCAAACTCTCTCTCATCGCTCTCTCTCTCTTTCTCATCTCTCTCTCTCTCTCTCTCTCTCTCTCTCTCTCTCTCTCTCTCTCTTCTCTCCTCTCTCTCTCTCTCAATCATCTCTCTCTCTCTCTCTCTCTCTCTCTCATCTCTCTCTCTCCTCTCCATCTCCCTTGAGAGAGAGATTGAAGACACAAATGTACTCCTTGCCAGGTAAGTATGCCCGTGAGTCAGTGAATGATTGTAAACAACTATCTGCGGTAAAGTTTTTTGTCAGATTTCACTAACTCGGTAGACTTTTTATGCCCAATATTATAATGTCTTATTGGTGTGTACATACATACATGTGATATGAATGAAACTCAGGATTTAATTCTTCATTTTCTTTTTTTTCTTCTTCTCTTTGCTATTCTTTCCCCTACAGAGATGAGTGCAAGTCAGGATTGACACACCCGAGGCGTTCAGATCGAAGACTGTCCTGAGTTTCAACTTTGATACTCTAACCTTTACCATCCACTTTTACCTCTCAGGTGAGTAAAGGAAGCAAGGAAGGAGGAAGAAAAAGGTTAAAAAAAAGAAGGAAAGAAGGGAAAGGAAAGACAGAAGGACGAAAGAAAAAAGAAGGAAATACGCCTATGATTTATACAATTAGTAGAAATATAACATTATCTTCTGCGTGTGTGTGTGTGTGTGTGTGTGTGTGTGTTGTGGTGTGGTGTGTGTGTGTACTTACCTCTCCTCTCCTTTCTTCTTCTCAGTACATCTGGCGTGCGGGCAGGCCTAGCCTCCAGACCTCCTTCCAGAGTATATACTGTTAGGTAACTCCTGGTGCGCCTTTTAATGCTTCCTGTCTGATAGTAATTATTGACCATGATCATACGTGTATAGACTCCTCTCTCCTCCTCTTCTCAGCACATCGCTCTCCTCGCCGTCATCTCTCTCTCTCTACCCTCATCTCTCTTCTCTTCTCTCCTCTCTCTTCGTATCTCTCCTTCTCTGCCTATCTCTCATCTCTCTCCTCTCTCTCTCTCTCTCTCTCTCTTCTCTCTCTCTCTCTCTCAGCGTCATAACCCCCGCAGTTGCGGCGCTTAAACTATAATCTCCTCTCTCTCCTCTCTCTCGTGTCTCTCTCTCTCTCGCTCTCTCATCTCTCTCTCCTCATCTCTCTCTCTCTTCTCCTCATCTCTCGGCTCACTCTCTCTCCTCTCACTCTCTCTCTCTCTCTCTCTCGTCTCTCTCCTCATCTCTCTCCTCTCTCTTCTTCGCCATCTCTCTTCTCTCTCTCTCTCATTATTAAATAATGATTAATCTAGCAATGTCTGTCATATTTTTATGTCTTGTAGTAAGTTTTGTCGGAATTTGGGTTTTTTTAAGGAATATCTGGAAGCATCCTGTCAGTGTGAATTGGCTGAAATAGGACTTGTTCTAATCATGTAACTGAAACTGACCCAGATTCGTGTTCAGCATGCCCGATACATGCTAGGACTAATTTTCGAGCAAATAATTTAAAAAAAAAAAAATCGCAAAAAAAATAAAATTAAGGGTAAAGCAAAGGGAAAAGGGCAAAGCTAAATTGCAATATTTTTTGAGAACTAGATTGCTTGAAATTAGTTCCTATCATTTTTTCGTCATGCTGAAATACTATCTGGAGTCAGTTTTGCAGTTACAATATTAAAATCCCTATTTCACCATTCACAATGACATGATACGTTCCAGATATTCCTTAAAAACCACACATTTGACAAAACCCTTACTACAAGACATACAATATGTACGGCATTGCTAGATAATGGTGTCAGTCACCCTATTCATAGTCTTATGGTACCTTCTCAGGTACAGTCGTAAGCGCACGGTCATAGTTGGATACCGTGGCCTTAATCGCTCGGGGTCCTTCGTGTCTGCCTGGTTTCCATCACTCTCTCTCACCTTGCCTTGTTGCTCGCCTCTGCATGGGGGTTCTTCCTCCTTCCTCCAGCTACTCCTCCGTGATCCATGTAGTATATTCAGAAGACATAAGTTAAAATAAGAAGCTACAAGAGGCCGCGAGACTTAACGATGTATTTCCCTGTTACTAATACCCCACCTACAAAGTCCTAATCCACCTTTTATCCCCATCCATGAATTTATTCCAGCCTCCTTTTAAAGCCCCCCTATTTGACTCCCGTACCAACTACCTAACACTGAGTCCACCCTATTCTGAACCAGTTTTTTATCTATTTCCTTTTTTAAATCTAACGCTTTTCCGCTTGAATCCATTACTTCTTGTTCTAACCCTTGTTAATCCCGTGAGAACTTGGAAGAACATCGCCTTTATTGTATCCCTTTATATCTGCAACTACACCACTCGTTTAAACCCCTTGAGACCCAGTCTTTCCATGCTACGTATATCTAATCGTCTGTTTGTTAGGCATACATTAACGAAAAGTCCCTAATCATACGCAATTATACTGCCATGGGTACAAAATGTTCATATCTATAAAATATTGTTTTAATATTCATGCAAAATCATCCAATGGTTCACATTACAATGGAATTCGTTCTGGGCCTCAGGGGATAATCAAATGTGTGCAGTGATGGGGTTCTGAGCCTAGAACGAACATTAGCTGCTTTCGGCTTGTACAGTGTGTGGGGGTGACTGGGTATGCGTACGCGGCCTGGGGCTCCTTATAAGTTACTGGGCGTTGCTGCAGACAGTGGGCAACTCTTCCCGGCCCTCCTCATCCTTCCCGCTTCTATGGTAGTCATCTGAAATAGAGGTTAGATGCACTCTCAAAATAAGGGGAACATTAAGGTAGAATTGCTACATCGCACCATCACTACCCTTTTTAAACCCTATGTCCCATGCAGGCTGGAGGTGATGCTGCCGATTATCCCTTCTTCTACCTTTATCTAGCCTTTTTAGAAGAGAGGGCTGAAAAGTTATATTTTGCGTCGATCCGAAAGGTAATTTGTAAGGGTGAAAAGGGGTAGCAGTATTTCATCACTACAAATACCCTTTTCTACCCTTTTCTACCCTTTTTTTTTTTTATTAGTGTGGGGTAAAAAGCTTGGGTCAATCGATCAATATCATAATTATTTCTATAGACGGATTTTATGTGTATTTTGAATTTTTTTAGAAGCAGTAGTAATAACAGTCGTTGAATATAGTCAGTAGCTTTTGTTGTTGTTGTGGTGGTGGTGGGGTAAAATGTTGTAAAAATGAGTATGTAAGGTTAATTTGTCTAGAAGGCTTAGGTCGAATTGCGGTATGATAATAATTTAGTTTTTTTTTTATAAGTGGTTCTTTGTTTTGTTTTCTATTGGGAGTACTAGTTGTTGTGTAGTGGTAGGTAAAAATGTATGTAAAAATAAGTAGATTAAAGTTAATGGTAAGAAAGCTTAATTTAGGTCAGATGCGAGTATGATTCTAATTGAGGTTTTTTTACAAGTGGGCTTTTTTATTTTGTGTTTCTACGAGTAGTTTGTTGTGATAGTAAAAACGTTTGTAAGATGCCAAAAGATAGAGTCACGTCAGTTTGGAACGCCAGAAGATCAAGTTTAGTCCCAGTTTTTATAAGAGTCTATATTTTGTGTTTTTAGAAGTAATAGTTATTATATGCATGTAGTAAAAAACGTCTGTAAATATGAGTAATTGATATAAATCACGTCACTATTGGACCGTCCAAGAAGGTTCGAGTCTACAAGAACTATTACGTATAGGTCCCGCGCCTCTTGTAGCTTCCTTCATTTCCTAGTCTTCTTAGTCTTGAGTTCCTGTTTTCCCACACAGGTTGAGTGACGAGTCTCCCCCTGTGGCTCTCGTAACGGGCCGCCCCAGGAAGCCCTCGGAATATTCAGTAAGATGGCTCGCTGGCATGGCGTTGAGCTCCCCGAATGAAGGCTTAGATGAAGAAACTGGTTAGAGTAACGAAACGCTGAGGTCCGGATATTACCCCCAATCACTCCCTTTGTGTGGTCCGTTATGAGTCTGTTGTTGGCAATGGTGTGATTCTTTTTAATGAGTTCTTGGGATGCCAGTGATCTTTTGCGTCCTTATTCTTGTTTTCTTCTTACTGTTCTTAAGCTGTGATGCTTTTTTAAGTGAGTTCTTGAGGACAATCTTCTTTTGCGGTCCTGTATTCTTGTTTTCTTCTTATGTTCTTACGTTGTTATCCTTTTTTGAGTGAGTTTTAAGGGTGGAATCTCTTTTGTGTTCTCCTGTATTCTATAGGCTTAAGAATAACCATACCAAATAGCAAAATAGTTTAGTTTTAGCACATCAAGAGATCGTCAATATTTGGACGCTTTTTATGTCGATATATCACAACTTTCCTTCTTCTAACCTTTTTTACACCTCAATAACAACTTTTTTCTCCGCTGTATTACCTCCTACAGACGCCGAGGCTACGAACCATCACGCTTTGCATCTACTTCAAACTACTTTAGTGGTGGAACGTGTGTACTACTGCTGTCTCTCCAGCGGGGCCAGCGTAAGCGATGATCCCCTATTACGTCTATTTGGTGTCTGTGCGGCTTTATGGAGGCTACCCGGCCTATTCTCTTCTCTGGTTCATCGTCAGTACTTTCGGGAGAATCCACAGTCTTTCCTCTTTTTCTTATTGCTGCTGGGCGGTGTCTTCTCGCTCCGGCCTTCACCCTGCTGGTTAGTGTCATAGTATCCATAAGAACATAAGAAAATAAGGAAGCTATAAGAGGCCGTATAAGCTGAGGTATACTCGCCCGCACGTTACGTTGGCGAAAAATGGGCCCTTCACTCCCCCTTCCGAAGCGCAACGGGATTGGCCTGAGGTGTTGGGTGTTGGGTGAGAATACCTTGCTCCAATTTCATCACCTAAAGCGCCAACACCCAACCCCTCAACCCAATCCATGCGTTCGTAGGAGGGAGTGAGGTCCCATTTTTCGCCCAACTAACGTGCGGTCGCGTACATAGTAGTTTTTGTTGTTGTTAATTGTTGTTGTATTCTTCTATTTCCCATGCTTACTACCTCTCTCCCTCCAGAAGCTCTCAGCATGCAGCACCACCGTGCTAGTCCTGGACCATGCGGGAAAGTTGGCCATCACAGTAGGTTTTTCCAGATGGTAATATTCTTCTCGTGCTAACTCTCCCGACGGAAGTGCGAAGTCGAGGATTCCAGCACTGCCTTCATGATGTCCCTGCGTTGAGTACGGTGGCCCCCTTCCTCACAGACCTGGTGGTGAGTTCCTACACAGCCTTGAGACCCAGACGTGATTGTAGTTGGGTACCATAAGACGTTTTGAGTGACTTTAAGCAGTATTTTTATAGATATGACCTTTTAGTAATCCTTTGTCAACTAACTCATTTGGTATAGTCAGTTACTTTTCGTTATTTTATGGCTAACAAGAGACGATTTCATATGCAAAGGAAGATTTGGCGTGAAGGGTTAAACTCCTGACGATGTATATAACTCGAGTAGCGGGTTCATATTTTCCACTACTATTACTCAGATTTAGTAGTGTTTTTGTATAGTAGATTATAAAAGGGTTTGGTTTGTGTATTTTTACCCT
The DNA here is from genome assembly GCA_016584305.1 of Chionoecetes opilio. Taxonomy (NCBI): domain Eukaryota; kingdom Metazoa; phylum Arthropoda; class Malacostraca; order Decapoda; family Majidae; genus Chionoecetes; species Chionoecetes opilio. Next base: position 75,670 of record JACEEZ010017777.1, read on the forward strand.
ATTCTCCTCCTCCTCCTCCTCCTCCTCTTCCACCTCCACCTCCTCCTCCTCCTCCTCCTCCTACTCCACCTCCTCCTCCTCCTCCTCCTCCTCCTCCTCCTCCCCCTCCTCCTCCTCCCTCCTCCTCCTCTCCTCCTCCTCCTCCTCCTCCTCCTCCTCCTCCTCCTCCTCCTCCTCCTCCTCCTCCTCCTCCTCCTCCTCCTCCTATTGCCTTCTCCTCCTATTTGATATTTCATATCAAATCCCCGGTTTGTCACTGTTTATCTCGGAATAATAAATTTATCTCGCGGGCCTCTGAAACTTACTCTCATTGCGTAAAATGATTGCGAGTCGCGTCTACACAACCCCTCCCACACGTCTCAGACAGCCCGAGTAAACGGTCACTACTACAACTTTTGACCTGTGACGGGCTGTGGTTCAGTAAGGGCCCTGTCAGTTAGTGACCACCATCGGGGTTTATATACCAGGGGTCACTGCTGCAGGGGCATTGAAGTGCACGGCGTCCTACTTGGAAAGTGCACTACCGCAGTGGATTGAAACGGAGCTGGGGCCTGATTGACTGCTGCCTCCCAAGAAAGCGCCAGGCAAGGCTGCCGCACCACCCCTAAACTTCCACACTGAGCCTACACCAACACTACATTAGACCTCATAACACACACAGATAGCCCCGAGTTAACGGTTACCACTACTACTCTCGACCTGTGACGGGCTGTGGTTCAGTTAGGGTCCTGACAGTTAGTGACCACCATCGGGATTTAAGGTACCAGGGGTCACTGCTGCAGGAGGCATTGAAGTGTACGGCGTCCTACATGGAAAGTACACAATCCGCAGTGGATTGAACGGAGCTGGGGCCTGATTGACTGCTGCCTCCCAAGAAAGCGCCAGGCAAGGCTGCCGCACCACCCTTGAACCTCCACACTGTGTTCACACCATTACAAAACACACATAACATGACCTATCTATCAAGCACTAAACCTACCCCCACAAACTAGTAGTAGTTAGCCATAGATTACAGCTTTCAACTTTCCTCACAAATTCCATGCAGTTTTTCTATATTGCATGGTATCACTTCTTTTCCGGCCAGCTTCGGCTGGAGGGATGGGTGGGTGAGGATGAGCCTTCTATCTTCCTATCCTTTCTCTCTTATTATCTAGTTAGTGTAGTATAGTTAAAGCAAACAGTCTTGTAAGGACCTATCGGTCTGTTGCTGTTTGTGTTTCCTTTGTATTCCTTTGTATTCCTCCTCCTCCTTCCTCCTTCTACCCAAGGAGCCTTCTACTTTCCTATCCTTTCTCTCTTATTATCTAGTTAGTGTAGTGTAGTTAAATCAAACAGCCATGTAAGGACCTAATGGTATGTTGCTGTTTGTATTTCTTTTGTATTCCTCCTTCTCCTCCTCCTCCTCCTCCTCCTCCTCCTCCTACTCCTCCATATGGTTCCATGTATCCTGGCGCCCTTCGTCATATTTCGGGAACGGGCGCCTTGCTAGCAGGGGCGGGAACCTCCTGCTGCCGGAGACTCGATGCCAAGGGGCTGCCCGACACGGTGGCCAATCTGTAGGCGCGACAGACAAGTGGTGACTGCTCTCTCTCTCTCTGTGTCATCCCTCTCTCTCTCTCTCACCTCGTCTCTATCTCTCTCTCTCTCTCTCTCTTCTCTCTCTCTAGAGACGGGATTCGCAACTGTGCAGCGTCCCTGTGCTTCGGTCAGGCGGTTCGCGTCTGACTATTCGTGCTGACGTGGCGGCGCTTTGTATGTCATATCCCCTTGTAGTTGGTACTTGCAAAGTGTCTAGATATGATGAAATCTTATCTTACTCTCTCGTCTCTCTCTCTCTCTCGTCTCTCTCTCACGCTCCCTCCTCTCTCTCTCGTCTCGCTCTCTCTCTCTCTCTCCTCCTCTCCTCTCTCTCTCTCTCTCTCTCTTCTCTCTCTCTCTCCTACAAAAATTATACCTATATAACCTTACCTTCAAAAGTAACTTGTCTCTCTCTCTTTCTTCTCTCTCTCTCTCTCTCTCTACTCTCTCTCTATTATACGCAGCTTTTTCTCATCCTCTTCATCATCCTTTGTACCTTGGAATGTTTTTCTCTACTATGTTATTTTATCATTTTATGCTTCAATTGAATACGATCAGTGAAACCATTTTTTATTAATGTCCTCAGACCTTTGCATGAAATGTTTACCCACGATATCAATTTTGCTTATTTCTAAATTATTTTAAATTACTTAACGCTCATCTCTCTCTCTCCTCTCTCTCTCTCCTCTCTCTCCCTTCCTCCTCTTCGTCATCTCCTTCTCATCATCCTCTCGCTCATCTCTCCTCTTCTCTCTCTCTCTCTCTCTCTCACTCTCTCTTCCTCGCTCTCTCTCTCCTCCCTCATCTCTCTCTCTCTCTTTCTCCTCCTCTCTCCCCTCTCTCTCTCTCTCATCTCTCTCTCTCTCTCTCTCTCTCCTACAAAATTAACCTGAACTTAACGTCCTTACAAATGTACCTTGTCTCTACTCCTCTTTCTCTCTCCGTCTCTCTCCTCTCTCTCTCTCTATTATACGCAAGCCTTTTTCTCTCCTGCTTCTCATCCTTTTTACCATTGGAGTGTTTTCTTCTCTATGTTATTTATCATTTTATGCTTCAATTGAAATTATCAGTGAACCATTTTTTATTAGATGTCTCAGAGCCTTGCATTAGAAAAGTTTTACCATCGATACAAATTTAGCTTATTTTTCTAAGTATTATTAAATTACGTAACGCTCATCTCTGCTCTCTCTCTCCTCTCAGATACTGTCTCCTCTCTCTCTCTCTCTCTCTTTCTCTCTTTCCTTCTCGTCTCTCTCTCTCTCTTCTCTCTCTCTCGTGCCCTCTCTCATCTCTCTCTCCATACTCTCTCTTCTCTCTTCTCATCTCTCTCGTCTCTCATCCTCTCTCTCTCCTCTCCCTTCTCGTACTCTCTCTCTCTCTCTCTCCATGCCAGAAGTGACATGATCTGGCCAGTCTTGTTGAATATATCTACTGACTTACTGACTGACTGACTGACTGACTGATGACTGACTTGATTGACTGACTGACTGACTGATGACTGACTGATTGACTGACTGACTATGACTTGACTGATTGACTGACTGACTGACTGACTGACTGACTGGACTGATGATATACATCATCTTTTCCTGAAGCATTTTGATTGTGATAATCTGCGTACATCTTCCCTATATGGGAGTTTGAGCAATCTCTTGTGGACCCTTCGGACCCATGTATTTGTGTTTTTGTAGTAGTAGTATTATTAGACAACAATGTGATTGCAACTCCATCTGTGTTGTTGCTGTCGTTGGTCACTGTTCAGTGCCTAGGGGTAGACCAACGTTCCGTGTTATTTCCCAACCACACACTCAAACACTCAACGAACGGTAAGATCCATGATCGAAACGGAGTTAGTGAAATACGGCAAGACGTTCCCGGCGATAGTTTATTCTGTAATCTAATCTCTGAAAAGGGTTTTCTAGCCAAACCCCCTGCAAATTATTCAATCGATATTGGCCAGCCGCGTACCACCTACGATTGTATTGCGATTTTTGAGCTATTCTCTCAAATTTAATTTACATTTCGTCTACCGAACACAGTAACAACACACACACACACACACACAACACACCCACACACCCCACCCACACCACCCCCACACACACACCGGCCGGATCAGAGCTGTTGGGGCCCTGGGCTCAGCCTTTTGTGGGGCCCTATATATTCGCACGAAATTCTGCCTTTTGTGGGTATATTTGAGGCTAGTTCGGCAAAGAAACTTTATTGCATAGACTGGTATCAGAGATTAAGATGAAACGAGACAGGCAAATATTTTTGGTTTAGTAACCTGCCAATGTTTTAAATATTCTGCTTAAAGCTAATATACAAAGGTGGGGGCCCTTTTGTGGGGGCACTGGGATAGAGCCACCGTAGCCACCTCCCCTTAATCCGGCCTGCGTGACACACACCACAGACCAGCTTACTCCTATAGTATATTCGAAGATTGTGTTGTGTGTGTATGTGTGTGTGTGTACATGTGTGTGTTTTGTTGTGTATGCTTTAAAATCCTGTATATTAATTCATATCACTATATGTTTCCTCCTCATTGTGGCAAATAATATGACAATCTGTTTTCTATATAATCATTGCTTCCTTCTTCCCTTCCTTCCTTCCGTCCTTTTCCTTCTCTTCTACCGTAGATCAGTGAGTCGCCAACTGCCAGTCAAGTCGCCAGGCGCATTATGACGATTATAGCATTAACTACTGATGTGTTATGTTCCCACTGAAGATATACACAGTAGTATTATATCATGATGTATAATCTACCCTGTTTCAGCTTTGATTTTACTGTTTGTATCCTGCAGTATAGACGTTTCAATTTCACTACGCGTTTTTTTCTTTCACGGGCGCGAAAACGACAGCGGTACGACCACTCAGTAAATAAACTAGATGGCGACTCTACTGTTGGTAGCCACTTTGTAGATATTTTTTGTCAGATTTCATTTATAGCATAATATGACACAGATGAAGACAACAAATGACACAGACTCTCCAGATAGCCCCCTTCTAACTGTCCTCGAATCATGGATGTAGACATGGTAATGTATTAACGCCACCGACCACGTCCTGGTAAACAGAGAAAAAAAGTTGTCCTGGCGACTTACTGCTATCTACGGTACGTGCTTATCATGTGCTTCTTATTAAGGAAGATCTTTCAAGGTCGACACTGGTTTTTAACAATCTGTGCAGGTACGTTAGTAGAAGTGTTACATCACTGAGGCCTCGACACCTTGAGGTCTCACGCCGCTTGTAGCTTCCTTATTTCTTTGTTCTTAATGTTACCATATTTTTTACTTTGCTTCTTACTTACGCGGTATTCTTACGGGTATTCGTCTAGTATTTTACTAAGTGGCTTTTCTGTAAATGTAAGTGTAAATTAGTGGGCTTTGAGGTGACTTCCGGCGCCTGGCGAATTAACTATTGGTCTGATGCAATTTCGAACACCACCTCCCGATAGAGTGTTTGGCCCCTCTACAACTTTGATTTCATTGAACATGTCGTATCTGTTTAAACTATTGTAATCTGGTGAAAATTAGTGGTGAAATCGGCAACTCCGATGTGGCACACCGGACTTTAACTCCAACCCACTGGGAGGAAGATGGCCGCGTCTGTTTTGCTCTCAATACTTCTCGCTTTTTACACCCGTCTCACCCTTTCCCGGACGTACTCGACTACAGGTAAAGCAGATACCCCTGCATGTTCCTGACTCATGAGTTAACAGTTGTCATGGTGAATCTGATACGGAGATAAGGTTTTTGCTGATTGATTTTGTTTACGTAACTACCAGGTGGTAGGCCTCGCGGCTCTTGTAGCTTCCTTAATTTTCTTATTTCTTATGTTCTTATGTAGCACCGGTACAAGAATTGGTATTACTCTACACTATAGGACCAAAATTCCTGCACAATTGGGAGTGTGGTTTCTGGTTTACCTTATTGGATTCCAGGAAACTTTCTCTATGTCTTTCGTCTCAAAATTATTACTTTTGGGAGATAATGACATGTTATAAGGAGGCGAGAGACAGTGTTTAACGTCCACCAACAACTCTTCTTCTCTGTGACTGCATCCCTCTGTTCTTCCCTTGGCGCGGGGACAATTTTAATCATTTAGCTTTAGTACGAGGTTAAGCGTGGGGAATAGAGTTTAGGGTTAGGTGGATTAGAGAGTCTAAAGGTGGGGGTTAGGTTAGTTGAATTTTCATATCTCCTATAAACACTCCTTCGTAACCGGATTGTTTCGCCCCATGGACGTTTCGCCGCTCCTAATCGCGGACGTTTCGCCACTTAGCGGACGTTTCACTCCTCGCGGCCGTTTCGCCCTCCCGGAAATTGCTATACTATTCCAAAACTGTTCATCAAGGATGCTACAAAATCACAGAAATATGACGTTTAGTTAGGTATTGGGTTGAAACTGTGTGTCAAATTGAGAGTTTTGAAGAAGAATGTAATTGGGAAATTATCGTATAAAATCGACTATCACTCAAATCCTGTTTTGACTATAGTACGGAATTTCGAAGGTACACGTCCTTTTAAGCACCGGTCGATACAGAATTTCGTCCATCATTTTGTGCGTAAATAAATCCTATCAGTATTTCTGATGATTTTTTGTAGTCAGTTTGATGACAGTTTTGAAAAAGACCGTATAGTATTTCCGTGGGCGAATCGGTGGGAGCGAAACTTCCGCGAGTGGGGCGAAACGTCCGCACGATGGGGGGCGAAACGCGTCCGCACATGGGGGGCGAAACGTCCCGTTTGGGGGGGCGAAAATCCATGGGGCGAAAACGTCCGGCATTCTGTGTGGGTTACAGGGAGTTTCGTACACAAGTGTTTACGTACCCATGTTTTGTTAGTTGTTTTCGTACACAGATTTTGGAGTTTTTTTCGTACACAAGACCTGTGTTCATTTCGTAACTCTAGTTAGTCAAGACTCACTCTGAGCTTGTGTACGAAACGACTATGGTTTCATATAGACCAAGCTGATTCAACTATACCTACCGTCGGACCGCAAATATTCTTCAATGATAAACTAAGAAGTAGGAAGCTACATGAGGCCGTGAGACTACACGAGGTATTTTCCGGTATCTTACTACACCTACCTACACTATCCCTCTCTTCCCCCTCCCTGATTTATCCATACTCCTTTTAAGGACTCCCAATAGACACCGCATTGACCACCTGTCTACTGAGTCCATCCAATTCATTCACCACCCTATTTGTGAACCAGTTTTCTCCCTATTTCCTTTTAATCTAGCTTTTCCAGTTTGAATCCGTTCTCTTGCTCGTTCTATATACCCTGTTACTAACCTTAAGAACTTTTCCTACATCGCTATATTCGTATCCCTTATCCACTTAAGTATTCTATCACGTCGCCTACTCTACTAATAAACATTGTTGTATTCACACCAGAGCGGACCACCAGGGACAGTCACCGCCAGTTGCCGGTCAGATTCTCAGCGAGAAATTTTGGTGGTCCGTGCTGGTCAGACTGCATGATTATAAAAAAAATAGTATGATTTGATTTTGATTTATCATCCGGACTATTTTTTTTGATTATGATTAATTATGATTTATCATCCGGAATAATTTTGATTATGATTAGATTATATTACTCGTTTTTTTCCTTTTTATGATTATGATTTGATTATGATTATTTCGCTTTACCGGATTTGTGATTATGATGAGATAATCTTTCTATTATTGGCTTATTATGATTAGATTATTATTATAATCCCATCTTTTGTGATTATTTTTCCACAGTAATGATTATATTGAGGTCATTTTTTTTGTTAGTTATACATTAGTCAACAGTGGTTTTTATTGCATTGCACTAGCTTAAGAATTGTGACTTTTTCAACAACGCAAATTACACTTCACACACGCTCATCTTACCCGATTTGCTGACAATACCATTGGATATTAGGAAACACTGAGACCACTATCGGCTTCCCGAGGAAATTTTGCATGGCATTATGAACATTTATCACTGTAATGTAAGTACAAGTACAGAAACAAGGGTTTAAGTAAAACGTGCATAAACACTTTCTCCCTTGTTTGGCTTCAACTCCTCATTGCTCTCGGCTACTTATGAATCCCTAAATTTCTAAGCACGCTTCCTGAATCTGCACACTTTCTGACTATGACGGTATAGATGCGTCCCATGTGTGAAATATCTTGAGGGTCCAAATAGTAATTTGAAATATTGTTTTTGCTACATCTCAGCCGACCGCGTCCGCCTTTCATGGAGCAAGACGACGGTGAACGTTTTCTGCGGGGATACAGCAAGAGAAAAGTGACCGCTGGAAAGCGAAATTTCTCTTGCTCCCCCGCAGAAACGCCTTTAGTGTCTGCGTTGCAAACATGCGTGGACCTGAACATATATATATATGAAATTGGCTAATTTTTTAGGAGAATATGAAACTGCTACTGGAAAAGACAATGGAATATCCCACAATGTCTACTTTTTAATCATTGATTATTATGAATAAAATATGATTATATTTGATTATGATTAAGCTGCAGCTTCATATTTGATTTATGAGTTGATTATGATTATACAGTTGCTTAGCTTTTTGATTATGCTTTGATTATGATATGTAATCACAGCCTTTTGATTATGATTTTTTTATTATAATCATATCATCCCTTGTCTGGTCTGGTTAGGGTGCGGTGGTTAGCGTGTCTGTGTGTGATAGTGTGACATGGTTCCGCTACACACAAAAGGGAGGAACACAAAACCGTTTGCCTTCGGGATTGACATACAGCTCTTGTCTGGTGCCTACTAATGATGAAGATACATTAACCCCTTGAGGCCCAAACGTAATTTCCATAGTAACATAACACCATTCGACCAAAATTTTTATGAACTAGGCATATTATATAGATACTTGACCTGTTTAATATCCTTTCTCCATTAGATATTGGTTATTAGTTACTTTTTCGTAGTTCTATGGCTATAAAAGACTTTCATATACCAAGAAAGGTCTGGGCGTGAAGGGGTTTAACATCACTGGGTGCCGAGCGCATGCGTGTCTGTACACCATTTTCCCCAGGAGATTACAGCAACAATGGCAAGGATATACTCTGGCGCTGAAATAGGGAATACATTACAACCTCAGGAATTGATGTATATTTACTTTAAGTCAATTAGTATATTTTGATAGTATATGTACAGGTATTTAGGCTACTTAAACACTTGACAAAGGAAATTCATAATGTCCAATGGTAGCATTTAATGTCAATGTAAAAATCTAATATAATTCAGCCGTTTCAGCACAACTCCATCGCTGTCACCGTGTAAACCCAGTTAGTGTAGGCATCAGCTAGCTTATCAGTTAGCGAGCAATAGGCGAAGCGATCTTTCCCTGTTACAAGTACAGGATACTGCGACACGTACTGCCGAGACCTGACGCTGCAGTGTGAAATACCCGTGCCGGTGGCGGCCCTATAGGCAATGTAGGAAAAGTTCTTAGGTTAGTAAGCGGTAGAGCGAGAAGTAACGGATTCACGCTGGAAAGCGTAGATTTAAAAAGAAATTGGGAGAAACTGGTTCATATAGGCGGTGAATGATTGGAATGGACTAGTCGTCAGGTGGTCCAATGCGGAGTCTATTGGGGTCTTTTAAAAGGAGTCTGGTAAATTCAGGGATGGGGAAGAGAGGTGGATATAGGTAGAGTTTGGTAACATGAACTACCCGTGTTGGTCTCACGGCCTCTTGTATCTTCCTAACTTTCTTGTGTTCTTATGTGGCTGTCATTACGGTGGTTTACATGCAGGTATGTGTGACTCAGCTGAGGCGCTTGGTGTGTGCTTTTCAATAATAACAGATTATCTCACTGTTTAGTTGGGATTCATCACAGGGAGTTAGTAGTGGAGCTAAGGTGATTTTGGAAGGTTGAGAAGGTGTTTGGAGGTTAAAGAAGGGTTTTTAGGGTTTGGGAAGGATGGAAGGGTTTTTTGAGGTTAGGAAAAGATGGAAATAGGTTTTTGTAGGTTAGGAAAGGAGGAAAGAGGTTTTTGGAGGTTAGGAAAGGAGGGAAAGAAGGTTTTTGGCGGTTAGGCAAGGAGGGAAAAAGGTATTTTGGAGGTTGGAAAGAGGAAAGAGGTTTTTTGGAGGTTAGGAAGGAGGGACCAGAGCTTTTTGGAGGTTAGGGAAGGGGGTTTTGGGTGTTAAGACAGAGGCTTTGGGTGTTAAACAAGAGGTTTGGGTAGTTGAAAATTTGGTTTTTAATATGTTTTCCTTCTCGATAAACAGAATGCATGGTTGTTATTTTGTAAGGGTATCTCTTATCTGTAACCCCCCCACCACACACACAGCTTTCCTATAACCCCCCCCCCCCTACACACCACAGACCCCCCCCACACACACAGACCCCCCCTCACACACACAGTACCCTTCCCTTTAACACCCACACACACATATAGGAGCGCCCCCCTCTAATAGACTGGCATAGCCTAAAACGAGGGTAGGCCTGATTCCCTGGGACACTAACGACATACATTACCTACATAACACCAAATCATAGACGTCAGAACTCATCTTTCCTCCCTCTCTACAGCCTCACAGCCTAATATTTCACCTATTTGAGTGTATTTTCCCGGGTTGTGCATTGATTTCCTCCCTATTTTACCTTTTGCTCAGCCTTGCATATGTCGTGGTCATTATACCTCAACACCGTGTCACCACTTATGTAGTGCCCACCTTGGGAGTGTACTCTACAGTCCTGGTTACTACTACTCGCTGGCACCACCTCACATTAAGTGGGAAAAAATATATATCATGAACAAAAATACAAATTTTTAGAAAATATTGTCAGTACTGTTGGAAACTGATTGACAACGCGTTAATATATTTTCTAATTATAATATATTTAACTCTTTACTGTCCTCACTTGGTATTATTATACATTCCAATTATCTTAATATTAAGTCTTCCTTCCCTCCTATGCGGATAAACGCACGCGAAATGCCTCAAGTCGTTCTCCTAATATAGTTTACTAATTGTTAACTTCGGTTACACTGTCACCCACGTTACGATACGCACATGTAATGCTCAAGTCGTCATCCTAATCTAGTCTCTATCTCTGGTAGCTTCAGGTCGCACTGTACCACTTTAACGATACGCATGCGTAATGCTCAAGTCGTATCCTATATAATGTAAACTAGTCTATCCCACTTCCAACGTTTCCCTCTCAATTATTGTTTTCAATTTCCTTCTTTCTCCTTGTCCTCAACGGCTGGCTTGTGACATGTTTAAGTTGCCCCCCTCGGCTAATTTGTGAGCGCTTGGTGGCCCCGGTCCGCCAACAGCATCCTATCTTGGGACCCTAAGTAATACACTTTCGTTAGTCCTGGTCAACAAAAGGCATCAACCATACGGCCATTTCATACCTCTCTAGTTAACAAACATTTCATAACATACCTTTACCAAGGGCGAGAATATCAACATCTTCCCACCGAGGGGCGACTTACTCAATGAACTTTCGAGCTGCTTCTAAAATGGGATCCTAACCTAGAATCCCCGTTCTCACCTTGCTTTTGCTACGTGTCTAATTACTACTGGCTTAAAATTAGCCTACCTGATTCAGGAATGAGGAAGTGGAGAAAATTCCCGTTTAGCTTTGATACTTATGTGTTATTTCTCTCTTTCCCCTATTAATGTAATTTCTCGCGGTTACACTACAAGGAAGGTACAAGCCACCGCGTGTTACCACCCGCTGTATTTGGAGGTAGAAACAAGTGTTGAAGCAACGGAGGTGACAACAGGGGACTGAAATAATGTGGAATTAATCTAGAAAATGAAATAAATACACGAACCTTGAAAATGCCGGCCGCGGCTGCGTCTTGGGATTGCTGACACGTTTGAGACACATCTGATGTTGGCTGGCACTTTGGTTGTTACACAATTGTGTTTTTCGCTGTCGAGGCTAGTGACTTCATTGCAGTCGCTCAGCCATCATCTTATCGGTGCCCACATAGCAACCATGTGCCGCTACTTACCTGTCTCGTACCGGGAATACCCACATAGCTCCGGGGTGTAGAAATAGAGGGATTTTGTTGAGCGAACAACAGTGGCCCTTATCTCTCTGCAGAATGTCTGCCTGGTCGGACCAAAACATGTCAGCACCCATGGCAAGGCGAACACCGGTCCTTCACCCCAGGAGCGGGTCACAACCCCGGCTAACCACCTGGGACCCATTCACATGCTGGGTGGCAGGGGCTCGGGTGTAAGGAGACTGCCCATCTGCCTCGTCCTGCCGGGATTCGAACTCAGCAGCTCTCTGTTGTAGAACTGAAGCGCGCTAACCACTGCGCCACAATGCTTACCGGAATATGCTCATACTCCACACGAGCCTGAATCTGTGGCTCTTCTCTGCCTTCGTCTTTCATCAACGTGGATATTTATTTACTTCTCCTCACCATCGCTTGATTTGGTTAAGTATGAATAAAATAGTTCCTTCATACGTATAAAAACAACTACCGTAGATACACTATAATGTCACTAGGACAACGTTTTTTTCGATGTCGCAGACGTGTGGTGCGTTATCATACTTAATCGTGCATGGGATCCTAATTCAGGAAGTTAGAAAGGGGCTATCTGGAGAGTCTGAGTCATATGTGTCTTCATCTGTGTCATATTTATGGCTATAAATGAACAATACAAAAATATCAACGAGTGGGGACCTACACTAAGATCACCGCTAGTGTGTATATGTTCCGAGTGTCCTACCGCGCCGTCGTCGTTGCCCGAAGAAAAAAAACGCGTAGCCGAAATTTGAAACCGTATATACTTGCAGATACAAATCCGAAACAACACTGACACCAGGGTAGATTATACAGTCTGATATAACTACCTGTGTATCATCTTCAGTGGCACATACAAAATCATAGTGATGCTATAATTCGTATATTGGTGGCTGGCGACATTAATGCAGGTGGCGATTTATAGTGTTAATCCTACGGTACTGATACGCTTTTTTTTTTTCTTGGAAATATTATCCAAAGCAAGATTGTAATGGTGAAAATATGAATTCTGTGGTCGTTAGAATGCCGAGCGAATGTAATGTTTAAGTATGCGTCTTATTGGAAGAACATATCTGTAGGAGTTTAATAGAAAAATGGGTCATATGCAAAGGATACTTAGATAACATACTTGATTAATTTTTATTCTTCATCTCCACGAGCACCATCCATTCACCCATCAATCCCCTTGCATATCGCAACAAACACAACCATAACACTCTAACAAGCAGACCGCCCCAAACACTGGCGTGCTACAACAATCACTACTTACTTATCTATGAGTATTACCGGTAGCCTGTGGCGCAGTGGTAACGCGCTCATTACACATTGAGAGATGCTGGGTTCGAATCCGAATCCCGACGAGACAAGATGGGCGGTCCTCCTATCAACCGATCCCCTGTCTACCCAGCAGTGAAGGCTAACCAGTGTTATCCGGGTTTTGTGACACCGCTTCCTTGGGGTGAATACCGGTGTTCTGATGTGCATGGAAGCCCCAACTCCGAACTGTCTTGAGTAAATGGGAGTAATACTCAGCAGTCCGTGAAACGTCCGCCTAACGCACACGTCCCCCTAGCACGGTATGGTAAAGTGTGGTTCACACTGAGGTTTTTTCGGCATTTTTGTCGACGAGAAGTCGGTCTGGGTCTGGGACTGGGGGGGGGGGGGGGGTGTCATCATCGCAATAGGTTTAAAAAAAATCACACAAAACCGCTCACTCGATCTTTTATCGACACGATTTTGCGAGAATTTCGCGCGTCAAATTCAATAAACGCGAATGCCAGCACGTCCCGCTTCCCACTCACCCCAATATTGGTATAATTTCCGGTATTGTGTCACTAAAACTACATCTTTAACTTACCTCATCGTGCAGATCTTTTCATCCTTAATTTGATCCCAATTTCCCATGCCAATGGCGATACATTATAATACCGAAAATTTTCCATTCTAGCTAGCCATAAACGGTTGTTAGTTTAAATCAGAGTTATTTTAGGTTAGACTGTGGGGTTTGATTTAGTAGATGATATCGGGAAAAATGAAAACTATCATACTACTTCATATAAGTGCGCGAAACATTATCTTTATCGTGCCCAAATACCCACAAGCCAGCCCCTAGCCCCTAGCCCCTGTAGCGCGACGTGACCCCTTACCCTGCCGGTCAGGCACGGGGAAGTCAGGGACGACCTGGTCTCAGCACGAGCTTGACAAGACGACCTACAAAGCGATACCAAAGACACTACAAGTAGAGTGTCTTTGGCGATATTAAGCAGAAAAGGTCACAGAAGAAGAAGAGATTTGGTCGACCGAAACGAATTGCGTGTGGTGACCGTAATCTCCGCACTAAGCCCGCAAGAGCCGACGTCTCTTCTGTTGACAAAATGCCGAAAAAACCTCAGTGTGAACAGCCTTTATGGGTACCTGACTTGTATCCGCAATCCTGCGCTGCGGTATCAGTAGAGGCCCCACGGTTTTGAAGTGTACACACACGGTGCGGATAACAAACACTTTTTACCAAAACTTCCACATTTCGGTAATACAAGTTTTCCCCAAGTTTCATTTATGCAATCAATAACAATTATTATTTAAGCTAATTCTCTTTGGTTACAATTTGTAATACAAGTTTCCGCAAAAAAACCGTTCATTTATGCAATCATAACATTATATTTAAGGCTAATTCTCTTTGGTTACATTTGGAATGGTTCTCTTTGGTTACAATTTTGAATGGTTGCTGTCACTACAGAGAAAACATATTCCCAGCGTATATGATTTGATTAATAATTAATCCATTTTCCGTCCTTAATTGTACTCTGATTCTGTGTGACATGAACATAGTTTTCAACATGACAACAACATTTTCTGATTAATATATTTTTCTTGCGACGCGTGATTATTATTATTTTTTTGCATTTGTGCCTATGGAATATACCTTTTACTATTTGTGTCTATGGCGCCTGTGGGCAGTGACCTCCGCGGGCTGGATGGTAGTCTCTCATGGTATCACGCACCGGTGTCGTGTGGGCAAGTGTCTGTTTCTGAGGGGAATGTCTGTTTACTAACAAAGGCAAAGAAGAACGGGTGTTTGAGAGGAAATAATTACTATATTTACTTGATCAGCATAAGGCATGTCCAGCGCGTACCACGGACAACAACCCTCTTTATTTATCATTAAGGGGGGGGGGGGGAGGCACGAAGTGGAACAATCGCGACGTCGGCGAGAATTCCTATCGGCGACAGTTATAGGTATGGTTTTGGCATATATGATATATGAAGCTTCATTTCGTACAGAAAGGTCTTAACCACCCGTAATATAAACCCCCATCCTCCTGCTCAGAGGACTTTCTGTACGAATTGATGCCCTTATATTATATATGCTCGAAAAAAACCAATACCTATACGTCGCCCAATAGAATCTCGCCGACGTCGGCGAGTGTTCCACTTCGTCCCCCCACCCCTCCCCCTTTAATGATAGTAACGAACGGGTTTCTTTGTCGTAGGACGCCCTGACCTGCCTTTGTTATCAGGTCATATTAGTAATTATTCCCCTCAACCCTCCGTTTTTTTTTTTTGTGCCTTTGTTAGTAAACAGACATTCCTCATAAACAGACACTTGCCACTACGACAGCCCGGTGTGGTGGATGCCCGCCTCTCACTCACCACTCTTGGACAATCACCCAAAGCAACTCACACAGCGCCTGGGTTTTGTTATATGCCTAATTTTCGTTTGTATACTTGCCCTGTTCAGTTCTTGAGTTCAGAAACTCATATTTACTCAATTTATGAGTATTTTTATGTACGTAGCTTCCTTAACACCACCCTATAGGCAGTTGCCTTGTTTTAGTGTGTTAGCGTCAACTCTGACGTCATCAATCTCCCCGCAGAATACCAAAACAGCTGATGACAGTTGTTAAGTTGTTAAGCATGGACGTTAGCGTCTCTGAATGTGCCCCCTGGGGGTA
The DNA here is from genome assembly GCA_016584305.1 of Chionoecetes opilio. Taxonomy (NCBI): domain Eukaryota; kingdom Metazoa; phylum Arthropoda; class Malacostraca; order Decapoda; family Majidae; genus Chionoecetes; species Chionoecetes opilio. The sequence continues at coordinate 91,217 of JACEEZ010017777.1, forward strand.
CATTCATGTATCGCAAACCTGCGCTGCGGTATCAGTAGAGGCCCCACGGTTGACTTGCACACACACGGTGCCGGAACAACACTTTTACAAAAACTTTACAAGAACACACTTGATACAAATTTTCCTTTTCAAACTTTCCTTGATACAATTAATATATATTACAAACAAATACGATACAAGTTCATTTCACACATTTCTTATGCAATATTTATTATGCAGTTTATTATTTATTCTCAAGCTCATTTATTATGCAATAACAATTAATGACCGTAACACAATAAAGAAAATATTCGCTAATTCTAATCACTAATTTTGGTTACAATTTTGAATGGTTGGTTGTCTTTTCCCGTAGAAAAAATATATACATCAAATTTCCTTTGTTACTGCGTAAATCTCACATCTCATCTCTTGCTAAAACAGCTTCTAAGAAGTTAGGTGTGCTGTGGCGTCTGCGTCCTTTTTTTTCTCCCTCCCAATTGCTTGCTCTCTACAGGGGCCTTATCCGCCCATGTATGGAGTATGTCTCACATGTTTGGGGAGGATCCACTCATACAGCTCTCCTAAACAGGGTTGAGTCAAAAGCTTTTCGTCTCATCAACTCCTCTCCTCTGACTGACTATCTTCAATCTTTAAATCACCGCCGCAATGTTGCTTCTCTTGCTCTCTTCTACCGTTATTTTCATGCTCACTGCTCTTCTGAACTTGCTAACTGCATGCCTCCCCCACTCCCGCGGCCTCGCTGCACAAGACTTTCTACTCATTCCCATCCCTATTCTGTCCATCTTCCTAATGCAAGAGTTAATCAGTATCTTTACTCTTTCATCCCTTTCACTGGTAAACTCTGGAACTCTCTTCCTGTTTCTATTTTTCCACTTTCCTATGACTTAAATCTTTTCAAAAGAAGAGTAACAAGACACCTCCCGTACTAAATTGGCCTACCACTTAGTTTTTATTTTATTCTCTTACTATCTTCTTTATAGGGACTGGCAACTAGGCGGGCTTTGTGTTACCCATTTTTGTTGTGCCCTTGGCCAGTTCCCTGTGATGTAAAAAAACAAAAAAAAAACCGTCTGATTCTGATGTGACATTGGCATCGTTTTCAACATGATGTTATGATTAAAATGTTTTTTCGATTTTACGTAATGGGGGTGGGGGGTGTGTGGGGGG
>JACEEZ010017778.1:0-2500 GCA_016584305.1 Chionoecetes opilio
TTAAGGTGAGGAAAGAATGGGGGATAAAGAGTGCATGAGGTAGGAGAAGAGATGAGTGATAAAGGAATAAATGGGGGATAGGACTAAGGTAGCCATGAACTTTGACTGAAGGCTGAGTGATAGGGCATTACAGTGTGTATTTACCTAGTTGTATTTACCTAGTTGTATTTACCTAGTTGTATTTACCTAGTTGTATTTACCTAGTTGTATTACCTAGTTGTATTTACCTAGCTGTATCTACCTAGTTGTATCTACCTAGCTGTATTTACCTAGTTGTATTTACCTAGTTGTATTTACCTAGTTGTATTTACCTAGCTATATTTACCTAGCTGTATTTACCTAGTTGTATCTACCTAGTTGCATCTACCTAGTTGTATTTACCTAGTTGTATTTACCTAGCTGTATTTACCTAGCTGTATTTACCTAGTTGTATCTACCTAGTTGTATCTACCTAGTTGTATCTACCTAGTTGTATCTACCTAGTTGTATTTACCTAGTTGTATATACCTAGTTGTATCTACCTAGCTGTATTTACCTAGCTGTATTTACCTAGTTGTATGTACCTAGTTGTAATTACCTAGTTGTATTTACCTAGCTGTATTTACCTAGCTGTATTTACCTAGTTGTATTTACCTAGCTGTATTTACCTAGCTGTATTTATCTAGTTGTATTTACCTAGTTGTATCTACCTAGTTGTATCTACCTAGTTGTATTTACCTAGTTGTATCTACCTAGTTGTATTTACCTAGTTGTATCTACCTAGTTGTATTTACCTAGCTGTATATACCTAGTTGTATTTACCTCTCTGTATTTACCTAGTTGTATCTACCTAGTTATATTTACCTAGTTTTATCTACCTAGTTGTATTTACCTAGTTGTATCTACCTAGTTGTATTTACCTAGTTGTATCTACCTAGCTGTATTTACCTAGTTGTATCTACCTAGCTGTATTTACTTAGTTGTATCTACCTAGTTGTATCTACCTAGCTGTATTTACCTAGTTGTATCTACCTAGTTGTATCTACCTAGTTTTATCTACCTAGTTGTATTTACCTAGTTTTATCTACCTAGTTGTATTTACCTAGCTGTATTTACCTAGTTGTATCTACCTAGTTGTTATCTACCTAGCTGTATTTACCTAGCTGTATCTACCTATTGTATTTACCTAGCTGTATTTACCTAGCTGTATCTACCTATTGTATCTACCTAGCTGTATTTACCTAGTTGTATCTACCTAGTTGTATCTACCTAGTTTTATCTACCTAGTTGTATTTACCTAGTTTTATCTACCTAGTTGTATTTACCTAGCTGTATTTACCTAGTTGTATCTACCTAGTTGTATCTACCTAGCTGTATTTACCTAACTGTATTTACCTAGTTGTATTTACCTAGCTGTATTTACCTAGCTGTATTTACCTAGTTGTATCTACCTAGTTGTATCTACCTAGCTGTATTTACCTAACTGTATTTACCTAGTTGTATTTACCTAGCTGTATTTACCTAGCTGTATCTACCTAGTTGTATTTACCTAGCTGTATTTACCTAGTTGTATTTACCTAGCTGTATTTACCTAGCTGTATTTATCTAGTTGTATTTACCTAGTTGTATCTACCTAGTTGTATCTACCTAGTTGTATTTACCTAGTTGTATCTACCTAGTTGTATTTACCTAGTTGTATCTACCTAGTTGTATTTACCTAGCTGTATATACCTAGTTGTATTTACCTCTCTGTATTTACCTAGTTGTATCTACCTAGTTATATTTACCTAGTTTTATCTACCTAGTTGTATTTACCTAGTTGTATCTACCTAGTTGTATTTACCTAGTTGTATCTACCTAGCTGTATTTACCTAGTTGTATCTACCTAGCTGTATTTACTTAGTTGTATCTACCTAGTTGTATCTACCTAGCTGTATTTACCTAGTTGTATCTATCTAGTTGTATCTACCTAGTTTTATCTACCTAGTTGTATTTACCTAGTTTTATCTACCTAGTTGTATTTACCTAGCTGTATTTACCTAGTTGTATCTACCTAGTTGTATCTACCTAGCTGTATTTACCTAACTGTATTTACCTAGTTGTATTTACCTAGCTGTATTTACCTAGCTGTATCTACCTAGTTGTATCTACCTAGCTGTATTTACCTAGTTGTATCTACCTAGTTGTATCTACCTAGTTTTATCTACCTAGTTGTATTTACCTAGTTTTATCTACCTAGTTGTATTTACCTAGCTGTATTTACCTAGTTGTATCTACCTAGTTGTATCTACCTAGCTGTATTTACCTAACTGTATTTACCTAGTTGTATTTACCTAGCTGTATTTACCTAGCTGTATCTACCTAGTTGTATCTACCTAGCTGTATTTACCTAGCTGTATCTACCTAGTTGTAGCATATAGGGCCTGTGCTATACGTGTGTGTGTGTGTGTGTGTGTGTGTGTGTGTGTGTGTGTGTGTGTGTGTGTGTGTGTGTGTGTGTGTGTGTGTGTGTGTGTGTGTG
>JACEEZ010017778.1:7500-22500 GCA_016584305.1 Chionoecetes opilio
TGTTACCTCTTTGTTTTTTACTTGGCCAGTCCTTTGCGGGAAAAAAAAGAGTAAGGCGGAAATAACCTTGGCGGGAAGACTTGAGACGACCTAACCTAACCTAACCTAACCTAACCTAACCTAACCTAACCCAACACTTCCTTTCCCCTTAACCCCTTGAGGCCCACAGCGTAATTGCCATTGTAACCTGGCTACCATTAGACAATTTTAACGAATATAAGCAATAATTGATTGATATGACCTGCTTAGTATCCTTGTCCACTAGCTATTTTGGTATATTAAGTTAAATTTTTGTAATTTTATGGCTAACAACAGACAATTTTGTATAGCCAAGGAAAGATCTGGGCGTGAAGGGTTAAGAAGAAGAAATTTGATAACAGGAACAAGAAAGAAGTATGATTAACAAGGCAAATAATCCGCTTAATTCGTCTCAAGACTATTAAGTTAATGTAGTCAGTTTATTACACGTGTTATTTCCGCTTTTATTCCCTTCTTTAATTACTCCTTAGGCGCAAGTAACAACAGGGAGAACGAGGAAGCCGATTCACTAACAGCGAGGGTAAAACACTCGTTGGGGGAAAGGACGCTTAAGACGCAGAGACGATCAAATACAGTAGGAAAATGACGCATAAGACGCAGAGACGATCAAATACAGTAGGAAAATGACGCATAAGACGCAGAAACGATCAAATAAAGTAGGAAAATGATGCATAAGACGCAGAGACGATCAATAAAGTAGGAAAATGACGCATAAGACGCAGAGACGATCAAATAAAGTAGGAAAATGACGCATAAGACGCAGAGACGATCAAATAAAGTAGGAAAATGACGCATAAGACGCAGAGACGATCAAATAAAGTAGGAAAATGACGCATAAGACGCAGAGACGATCAAATAAGTGGAACGTATTGCATAAGACGCAGAGACGATCAAATAGTAGGAAAATGCCGCATAAGACCAGAGATGATCAAGTAAAAGTAGGAAAATGACGCATAAGATCAGATGACGATCAAATCACGTAGGAAATGACCATCAGACGCAGAGACTATCAAATGAAAAAGTAGGAAAATGACGCATAATCGACTCAGAGACGATCAATAAAGTAGGAAAATGACGCATAAGACGCAAGACGATCCAAATAAGTAGGAAAGGACGATAAGACGCAGAGACGATACACTAAGTAGGAACAATGACGCATAAGACGCAGAGAACGATCAAATAAAAGTGGAAATGACGCATAAGACGCGAGACGATAGCAATAAGTAGGAAAATGACGCATAAGACGCAGAGACGATCAAATAAAGTAGGAAAATGACGCATAAGACGCAGAGACGATACAATAAAGTAGGCGGGAGAGGCAATGAATGGAGGAAGAGTGCGTCATTTAGTAAAAAGTACAAATAATAATATAAATTAAAGTAAATTAGTGGCCATTCAAACATTACGTAACGCGATTTTTGACATTTTTGACCCCCCCTTGTCACGCCTTGTCACGCCTTGTCACACATGTCCAGACCTCCTAGAAAACTGTGTAACACCCGCTAGTACCTCCCCCCAATTAGAAGGTTTGCGGGTTTTATCAAATACAATACTATAAGTCTAGTGTAAGTAGTAAGTATAAGGGAGGAGAGCATGTAGAAAACAACGAAGGAAAGAAAAGTATACCTAAGGAAGGAAGGAAGGGAGGAGAGAAAAGAAAGAACTACCTGCAAATTATTAACTTAAGGTTTTGCTTCATAAAATCTAACACTATATAACCCATGGCTGCACCCCCTCCCCCCCCACTCATAACACTCATAACACTTCCCCCTCCCCCCCCCCCCCCTTATGCGTGACGTCATTGTTGAGCGGCCCCTCAGTGCTACAGAGGCAGGACAGGTGACAGGCATAGCGGCGAGACTCACGGGACGGAGGATCAGAATATCCACTTTCAAGATGCTGATGAAATTAAATATACGTAGGCAACGGAACAACGAACAGGTGAATGTTGAGCATGGAAACACACACACACACACACACCACCACGATTGCCAGTGTAACGCGTTGCCTGCCATTCTGTGGTAGCCGTTCTAATCCTCACTACTACCCGGGATTTTTCACAGAAAATTCGGGCGTTACTGTCTCCCCTTGAGCAAAAGGATTGAGGATGTTTGGTGTGTGAGGTCCGCAGCATTACCCACAGATCGTAATATGAGCTCTCAGCTCACACTGAAAAGGTGAAACTGCACTGCCGTCGCGAGTCCGTCTCGCTTGACAGACCATGGGTGAATAACACACACACTCACACAAACACGACACACAACACCACACTACATACACACACCACACACCACACACACACACACACACACAGTACAGAAGACACACCACAACACCACACACAGACTATCACCACAACATCACACACCCACACACACACATCACACACATAAACGGAAAGAAAGAATAAATAAAAAAATAAAATAAAACATACAGAGACAAACACTGAGGAAGAAAAAAAAAAACCAATATAAGAAAAACAGATAACACTAGGGGGGGGCACTCAGTAGAACGCATTTGCCTGCCGCCGAATATTTCATCAAAGTATACGTATATATTTATATATATATATATATATATAATATAGATATATTATAAACTCAGTATGAGCGCATACCTCCGGCCGAATATTTCATCAATTGTTGCCATGGCTACATTTGTCAATATATTTCATCCAAAATTCATCATGTTCTTCCTTAATACCAAATAGAAACTTGGTATAACCGAGTTTGGTCCAAATCTATCACAGCAACTTTTCGAGAATCCTGATACACTAACAGACGACAGACAGACAGACAACATATCGGGGTGAAAACCATAAGCCTCCACCTTCGTTGGCGAGGTAAATCACGACTTGGAAAGAAAAAGCGACAAACAAACAACAAACAACAAACAAACAGACGTGGAGACAGACAACTTAATGATTACAACTGACTGAAAAACGACGCACAATATTACATCAACACCATAAGAGAGAGAGACGCGAGAGAGAGAGAGAGAGAGAGAGAGAGAGAGAGAGAGGAGAGAGAGAGAGAGAAGAGAGAGAGAGAGAGAGAGAGAGAGAGAGAGAGAGTAGAGAGTAGTAGTAGTAGTTATAGCAGTAGAGTATACAGTTGAAGCTCGCTGTTTATCATGCTTGCACCTTTACTTTTCTGGATAACTAATCGTCTAAAAATAGTAGCCAGGCTGGAAACGCCTCATTCACAGCTATTACTTTTAAAGCGTTCCTCAAGTTTGAAACGAAATCTCTCTCTCTCGTCTCTCTCTCATCCGCCTCTCTTCTCTCAGTCTCTCTCCTCTCTCTCTCTCGTTCCTCCACTCTCTCTCGGGTCTCTCCTGTGGGTGGGGGTCATCTTCCACTCCTTCCCTACCATGGAGGTAGTATGGGTGGAGAAGCCCTAGCGCGGCGGGTTGAAGCCATCGGCCATATTGCTGTGGTTACGGGAGCCCACAACAACTACTGCCAAAGAAGAGATAAATCATCCCATGAAGTATTTTGAGATTCCTGGGGGTAGTAACGTCGGTCCATTCTACGTGCAAACAGTGTAAAAGTTGAAAGAAGAGTGGGGTATCTCAGTCACCCAGTTATGACATTGCCCACAGCAGTATGGCGGACGGGGGAGAGCGGTGGCTTCACCAGATAACACAGACCGCGCGGCTCACGGCGTCTCCACCCATACTACCTCCATGTTCCCTACCCCTCTACTCTTCCTCCTTCCCCTGCCAAGCGATCCTCATTCCCCTACACAAGACACAGCTCCTTGGCCGTCTAACATGCCCTGGCCACGCCCACATCTTCACCCACTCGACGTCAGTCGCAGCACGGCTGGGAACAGTTGCAGCATGACGGCAACCATGTGTCTGCGTCGTGCTGCAACTGTCGCCAAATGTCGTCGCATGACGCCAACTCAAAGTTGACCTTTAATTTTTAAATACCCCTATTAGTTTGAGACTACCGTCGACAATCGTGGCCTAGTCGCTGATTAGTCGCCTAACTACGGCAACCCGAGCCAACCACGCAGGGGTTTCACCACTAAAAAATTGGCTGCACTCAGCACTAACTGGACGACTCAGCAAATCGTAAACGGTCGCCGTCGCGAGTCATGGAGATGTGAACGGCCCTTGATAAGCCTATCACCTCCTCTGCCAGACATCACCCTTCCCCTGCCGTCCTATGCCGCCCTCTCTCACCCTTCCAAACCCTTCCCCTGCCTTCCCTGTCACCCTGGCCTTATCTAACACACGTCTGTCACCCTAATCCCATCCACAACACATACTCTTTTCATGTTCTCCTAGACCACACCCACCCCCAACCCCCTATAGTGACGCTCCTCTCCCCCATATCCCCCAGGAAGCTGGACGCCTTCCTGTACACGCCACGGTGATGGAGTACCTGGTGGGGCATGACCGACAGTGCCGCCTTCACCGTTGGCTCCTGGTAACGCCCTCCGCTACTGCCGTCGCCTTCGCCAGTGAAGTCCAAGTACTGGATATGTTCAACGAGCTCATCAGGAAGTACGTGAGAACGGTGGGCGGGAGGGTGGTGCTTTGTTGATGTTGCTGTGAGTTGTGAGTTCTTTATTCTTTCTCCCTCTCTCTTTTTTCTTTATCCTTCCTTCTTTCGTTCTCTCTCTCTCTCGTTGTTGTTTCGAGTTCTTCGTCTCTCTTTCTCTCTTTTCTTTCTATGTCTCTCTCCTCTCTCTCGTCTCTCTCTCTCTCCATCTCTGCTCTCTCTCTCTGTCTCCTCTATCTCATCTCGTCATCTTCTCTCTCTCTCTCTCTCTCTCTCCTCTCCCCTCTCTCTCTTCCATAACTCTATCTCCCTTCTCTCCATACTCTATTCCTCTCTCACTCCTCTGTCCATCTTAATAACCAGACTTAATCATCACATCTTCACTCTGTCATCCCTTCCCTAATAAACTCTCTAATAAACGCTGCCTATCCCCCTTCCGCCCTCCTCATCTATCCGGGATTATAGAACAGACACCAGTATTAACACCCCTCATAGGCAAAGTATCATCACCCTTTAAGGAGAAAGTACGGACAGGTTAGGAAGAGAGTTAGATAGGTGTACGGCTAGGTTTAGTTAGGTTAGGTAAGGCTAGGTTAGGTTAGGTTAGGTTATGTTAGGTTAGGTTAGGTAGGTTAGGTTACGGTTATCATCCCTTGATAATAAAGCATGGTCCTGCTTCCCTTCTATGTTTTGCACAGCTAGTACCCTAGCCTAAAGACTACTGTATAGCAGAACCAGTAAGACCACCTTAACGGCCGAGGACGAACGAGCCCGTAGAAACCCGCTAGCAAGGAAATATTTTTATAGGCGCGAATAGGGATTGAATGGGGCGATCAGATGCGAAGATCGCACTTGTCAATCGGAAGCGGATTCAAAGATATAAGCTCCTGAAACCGTGACGGTCGGTCGGTCGGGTCGGCCTCTAGATGTGAGAAAAAATCCAGTATCCACTGAGGACTCACGAGCGCTTCGCGCTCGCATCGTAACAACATACCATAGTCCTTCCTTAACCTACCCATACTTCCTTGCATCTCCCTTTCTCTCATAAGACATAGAACATAAGAAGTAGAAAGCTACAAGAGGCCGTGAACCTACCGATGGTAGTTCCTTGTTACCTAACTCTACTATATCCACTCTCTTCACCGTTCTGAATTTATCCAGACTCCTTTTAAAAGACCCCAATAGACTCCGCTTGACCACTGACGACTTATCATGCCATCAATTCCCACCCTAGTTGTGAACCAGTTTCTCCCAATTTCCTTTAAATCTAACGCTTTTCCAGCTTGAATCCGTTACTGTGTTTCTCGGTCTTACCTGCTGACTAACCTTAAGAACTTCTACATCGCCTATATTGGTATCCTTTATCCACTTAAAAACTTAAACGCTCCTGACTCCCCTGACGCTCTACCTGACGCCTCTATCCATCACCTCCACTCCCCCTTTGCCCTCCCCGTAACCCCGTCACGTCCTACACCACCACCTCGCTGTAACAAGGGAATGAAAGATATAGTACGTATACAGTAAACCCCAACACAAGTCTTTGCCTGAGTCCTGCGCATTCGTCAGCGGTTCGAGTCCACCAAGTTCGTCCTGCGTGGCGGCGCTTGTATAGTCCAATAACACTTGTAGTTGTGTAACTTGCAAAGTGTCTAGATAGGATCAAAGTATCTTATCTTATAGTCTTTGCCTGAGCATCACACCCAAATTTGAAGTTGATTGGGCGATTATTATTATTATTTTATAAGTACGATTCAATCTTTTTTCCATTTTTTTTCCTATGTCGATCTCCTGTATTATCTTTGCACTTTTAAATGAAATACTTTCTACTATAGACTTCAGTCGGCGAAATATACGCGGCTTTTAATTATTTTCTTTCCTATTTTATGTATTGTCCCTTTAACAATTTTCTTATTGTGTGAAGATAGTAGTAGTAGTAGTAGTAGTAGTAGTAGTAGTAGTAGTAGTAGTAGTAGTAGTAGTAGTAAATCGTGAAGAAAATGGATACGAGAATAATTTTCAACGGAGAAGAATTATTAACGAGTATGAGAATAGCAAAGAGACGTATGAGAGTAGCAAAGAGACATTAGGACCAGATAATAAAAATAACATGAAGGCATTTTTGACGAAGTTTATCGAGGTACTGAAGGAAGTCATTGAGGATTGGGACGAGAGATTGGACCCAGGAATTGCAGCTTGGATGATATCTTTCCCTTTTAGTTTTGGTTTTCTGAAATGAATCGTCCATTTGATCAGTTTTATTGATAACGAATAAGTCATAACGAATAAGTCATAACGAATAAGTCATAACGAATAAGTCATAACGAATAAGTCATAACGAATAAGTCATAACGAATAAGTAATAACGAATAAGTCATAACGAATAAGTCATAACGAATAAGTCATAACGAATAAGTCATAACGAATAAGTCATAACGAATAAGTAATAACGAATAAGTAATAACGAATAAGTCATAACCGAATAAGTAATAAAAGAATAAGTCATAAACGAAAAGTAATAACGAATAGTAATAACGAATAAGTCATAACGAATAAGTCCATAAACGAATAAGTAATAACGGAATAAGTCCATAAAAGAATAAGTCATAACGAATAAGTCATAACGAATAAGTCATAACGAATAAGGCAATAGGCAACATTGATCTTCTCTATCTCGATCTATTTCTTTATCTTGATCTATCTAGCTTTGTATATATCAAAGTATTTTTTGTGACATATCTGGTTCATAAAAAACTAGAAAAACTAAAAAAAAAAAAAACATACTAGGCTACTAATAAAAAAATAACTAAAAAAAATTTAATCTCAAATTTAAACGTCAATTTATATTTTCTTTTCATGTTGTTATTTTCTTTGGGTTAAATAACCTCCATAGATTGCTTTATAAAAGTCATCTTTTAGTCTGCGTTTAGTCTTATCATTCCTTTTATTTTAAGTTTCAATATTATTTTTCATTGGATTCAACATTTTCATTTGCTCGAGAAAAGTATTATTTTCACGTTTATTTCTCTGATCATTTTCAATCTTGAGGACTCATCTCATTACTCTGCCATGTCACGCTCATCTCTCTCTCTCTCTCTCTCTCTTCTCTCTCTCTCTCTCTATCTCTTCTCTCTATCTCTCTCTCTCTCTCCTCTCTCTCTCTCTCTTCCTTCTTCTCTCTCTCCTCTCTCTCTCCCTCTCCGCTTCTCTCTCTCTCTCTCTCTCTCGCCCTTCAGGTGAAAATATACCATTAAGGTGCAAGTCTCCTTTGTCATTCAGGAAGACACAAAACAATATCTTTGCTAATGAAGTTTTGTTATCCTTTTGCCTCCTCTTCCTACTCCTCGCACTTCCTCCTTCTCTTTCGCCTCTCCGTCATCTCGTGTTGTTCTCCACTATTATATGTCTTATTTTCTTTTTCTTTTTTTTACCCGTTTTCCTTGTCATTTTCACTCTCCTTTTCCTTTCTTATTTTTCTCTCCTCCTTTTCGCTATACTCGTCTCTCCTCCTTTTTTCATTATATTCTCTTCTCCTCTATTCTTCATGTTCCCAAGCCTTCTATATACACTCAATACACTCATCTACATCCCCAATAAATGACATCACTACCCAACCCTTGAACTAGTCCCTACACACCCACACCATCCCTCCTGCCCTACTTACACTTCTTACAATCCCCATAAACACATCACTCCCAACCTGAACTAGCTCACAACACACCCACACCATCCTCCCTTCCCTACCTACCACTCTCTACATCACCATAAACACATCATACCAAACTCCTTGAACTAGTCCCTGCACACCCACACCATCCCTCCCTTCCTACTACACTCTTACATCCCCCATAACACACCATCACTAAACCAACCCTTGAAACCAGTCCCTACACACCCACACCATTCCCTCCCTTCATACTTACACTCTTCATCACACCATAAAACAATCCCTAACCCAACCCTTGAATAGGTCGCCTACACACCCACACACATCCCTCCTGCCTACTACACTCTTACATCCCCATAAAAACCCACATCACTACCCAACCTTGAACTAGTCCTACACACCCAAACCATTCCCTCCCTGCCTACTACACTCTTTTAAACCAAATCCCCCCATAAAACACACTACCCAACCCTTGAACTATTCCCTACACAACCAACACCATTCCCTCCCGCCCTACTACACGCTTAAATCCACCATAAACACATCACTACCCAACCCTTAGAAACGAGTCCCTACACACCCACAACATTCCTCCACTTTGCCTTACTTACACTCTTACATCCCATATAAACACATCACTACCCAAACCCTTGAACTAGTCCCTACACACACACACCATTCCCTCCCTGCCATACTACACTCTTACATCCCCAAAAAACACATCACTACCCAACCTTGAACTAGTCCCTACACACCTAAACCATTTTCCCTCCCTCCCTTACTACACTCTTACATTGCCCCATAAACAGATCACTACCCAACCCGTGGAACTAGAAGTACCTACACACCTACACCATTACCTCCTTCCCTATACACTCTACATCCCCATAAACACATGCACTACCCAAAACCTTGAACTAGCCTCACCACCTAAACCCATTCCCACCCTTCCTACTACCTCTTACATCCCCCATAAACACATCCACTACCCAACCCTTGACAACTAGTCCCTACACACCTACACCATTACCTCCTGCCCTACTACACTCTAAATCTATCACACTATTTATCTATAAACTACTATCTATAACTTACTTTCTATCTATAATACTATCCATCACTCTATCTAATCTATCATACTACTATCAGGTTGTTGATTTAAAATCAAGCTTGATTTTAATCAGATTTAAATCATGATTAAATTTTTATTTTATTTAAAGAACACTTATTTAAATTCAAATAACATAAATTTATTTGAAAACGAGAGGGGAAAAAGAAAAAAAAGAAAAAAGAAAAAAGGAAAAATTAAGCCCAATGGGCTTTATGAACACCAATGGTTTTTTGTAGTTAATTACTATATCATAATGAGACACAATGCGTGGTGCGGGGAGGAATCCAATGTGGCACTGTGAGATAGCAAATTGCCATGTAGCTGTTTTTACAGAAAATATTTTTTTTCTTCAATAATATATATTTTTTTGTTGTACTGTACAAAAAGCCACACTACTAAACCAAAAGTGAATGTGCATGTACTTCGTTTATAAAAAGCCAGTTATATTAACCAAATTTTAATATTGCATCATTGATTATCAAACAAAAAAATATATTCTCTCGTTCAACTGGCAAAGTAAATTATTACTAAAACAAAAATGATATACCCAATTTTCATTAAATTCAATGTTAGTGTATAGGGAATTAGCATTTATTAAGAAAAACTATAGGGAATCTAAAAATACCCATAATAGTCAAATTCCTTTTTCATTAATGTTTATTATCCCAGCGTTAGCTAAAAGAAAGGTACTTTGTAACTGCATATAATAAACAAAATTCACTTATTAATTTAATTGGTTAGACCCAACAAATAATTTAAGATCATCTCATCATGAGGAGGAGTGTGTTATTTCATGGACGTCAAAGTAACACAAGTGTTTGCTGCCTTCTCTTCGTGCCGAGGCGCGCCGCAGTTTTGAGTGTACTGTTATCTGCATTGTGGGTTATATATTTATAGGCATTTTTATTCACTTATTTCTATCTCTCTTTAGTTATAAATATGCTAAATAATATCTGAGAGTTAGAATTCATGTAGCAACATCAAATTAACTAAATAAAACAAATTCGAATTTAAAATCAAATAAATCGATTAAAATCAAATAAATGATTCTTTAATTTTTTTTTAGGAAATAAAAAAAAATCTTACAACCCTGCTATCTGATCACTACTAATCTACTATCACTACTATTATTTTATAAATACTATCTATAACTATAATCTATCTCTAAAATACTATCTATAAATACTATCTATCTATCCTAATATCTATCTATAAACTACATCTATAAAATACTTATCTATCTATCACTACTATCTATCTATAACTACTATCTATAACTACTATATATCTATAACTAATATCTATAACTACTATCTATCTATCATACTATCTATTTATAACTAATATCTAGAATACTAACTATAAACTACTATCTATCTATCACTACTATCTATCATAACGTTATATCATAACGCTTCTATCTAACTAATATCTATAACTACTATCTATCTATCACTACTATCTATCTATACTACTATCTATCTATAACTACTATTTATAACTACTATTTAATAAACTACTATCTATCTATAACTACTATCTATTAAACTATCTATCTATAACTACTATCTATTAACTATATCTATCTATCAATACTATCTATCATAACTACTATCATCTATAACTACTATCTATCGATACCTATATATATCTATAAATACTATCTATAACTACTATCTAATCATAACGACTATCTATAACTACTATCTATTATCACTACTATCTATTATAACTACTATCTATCTATAACTACTATCTATAATACTATCTATCATCCACTACTATCTTCTATCACTACTATTTATTTATACTACTAGCTATAACTACTATCTTAAACTACTATCTATCTATACTACTATCTATCTATAAATACTTCTATAAATATATCTATAATACTATCTATCTATAACGACTATCTATAACTACTCATCTATAACTACTATCTATCTATAACTACTATCTATAAACTACTATCTATAAATACTATCTATCTATAACTACTATATTAAACTATATCTATTCACTACTATCGATCTCAAGTAAACTACTATATATAACTTACTATCTATAAACTACTATCATAACTACTAATCTATCTATAACTACTATCTAAAACTACTATCTATCAACTACTATCTATCTATAAGACTATCTATACCTACTAGGTTACTCTATAACTACTAGGTAATCTATAGCTACTAGCTATCTATAACTACTAGGTATATATCAACTGACTCTACACTTACTGTCTAACTATAACTACTAGGTATCTATAATACTCTCTATCTATAACTACCTATCTATAACTACTATCCTATTATACCTACTATATCTATAACGACGATCTATAACACTATCTATCTATCACTAATAATCAATCTATCACTTACTATTATTTATATAAATACTAGCTTAATACTATCTTAACTACTATCTATCGATCACTACTATCGGTCTATAAAATATATCTATAAAACTACTATCTCGTAACTACTATCTATCTAGAACTACTATCGATAACTACTATCTATAACTATATCTAGCTATAACTACTATCTATAACGACGAGCCTATAACTACTATCTATCTGAGAACTACTATATAACTACTATCTTTATAACTACTATCTATCTAGAACTACGATATATAAACTACTATCTATAAAATCACTATCTATCTAATAACTACTATCATAACTACTATCTATCACTACTAGGTTCGTTATATCTATAATTAATATCTATAAACTACTAGGTATTCTATAACTACTAGGGAGATATAGTACTATCTATCTTATAACTACTAGGTATATATAATACTATCTATACTTACTGTATATCTATAACTACTAGGTATCGATAACTACTAGGTATCTAAACTACTATCTATAACTACTATCTATAACTACTATCTATATATAACTACTATCTATACACTACTATCTATCTATAAACTATATCTACAACAACTTAGGGATCATAAACTAATATACTATCACTACTATCTATCTATAACTATTATCTATCTACACTCGCTATCTATCTCCAACTTACTATCTCTCACTATATCTATCTATCACTACTATCTATCTATCACTACATCTTATCTATCACTACTATCTATTTCACTTACTATTATCTATAACTATTATCGATCTATAACTACCCATCTATCTATACACTAATATCTATCACTATATCTATCTATCACTACTACTCCATTTCACTACTATCTATCTATAACTCCTATCATTATATAAACTACCATCTATCTCTACACTATTATCGACTATAACTATTATCTACTATAAACAGATCTATCTATCACTTACGATTCTATCTAAACTATTATCTATCTCATAACGACCATCTATCTATCACATTATTCTACATAAACTTATATCATCTATAAATATTATCTATCTATAAACTAGTATCTATCTATCACACTATCTATCTATAATATTATCTATCTATAACTTTGATCTAGTCTTCACTAAATATTATCTATCAAATTATCTATTCTATAAACTATTATCTATCTATCAGCTACTATCTATCACTTACTATCTATCTATTTTAACAAAACTATTATCTATCTATAACTATTATCTATCTATAAAATACTATCTATCCTAATACTACATCTAATCTATAAACTATTTATCTATCTATCACTACTATCTATCTATAACTCTATCTAATCTATAACTATTATCCTATCAAAACTATATCTATCTATCACTATATCTATCACTACTATCTATCTATAACTATTACTATCTAAAATATTATCTATCTATAACTATATCTATCTATAACTACCATCTTCTATAACTATTATTCTATCTATCATACTATCTATCTAATAAAACTATATTCTATCTATAACTACTATATATCTATAACTCTTGTCATCACTTACTTCTATAACTACTATCTATCTATAAAACTCTTTCTTATCCCTACTATCTCGTAACTCTTTCTATCACTATATCTTACGAACACTACTATCACTATAAACCTATTCCCAAACCTATAATATTCCCTACATAATTCATGGCTTATCTTTATCTATCCCCCAAAGATAAACAACTTAATACACCCACTTTAACCTTTAGCTTACAGACTCTACACTCTGCCATGCCCATACACTCTTACCCTGGACACGGTTATGCTTCAAATACCAACCCTCTAATGTACCCTACTCCGTTTCAGGTTACATGTCAATGGTCTGAGGCGATTGTTAATGAAGTCATATGGTCCCAAGACATTCGGTCCTCAAGTTCATATAATCGTTTATAAGGCCATTATTATATTATAATATATTAAGCCCCACTATCTAACATTTTAATCTAACCCTACATGCACTCTATGTTCTAGTCATGGTCATTCTCTTTCTCTTCTTTTCCTTCGTATTTTTATCTTTTTCGCTTATTCCTTCTCTTCTTTCTTCTCTTCTTCCTCTTATATTCTCTTGTTTCTCTTCTTTTATATTCTCTTATCTTATATTCTCATTCCTCAAACACACAATACCCAACTCTTTAATCTCCCTACCACCACTCAACCCTATACCACACGGCCTGTAGCTTCCATATCTTCTTATTTATTTGAGAACTGTTTCTTAGGTCATTGAGATATTGTCTTCGAGTATGTTCTTTGTCTTATGTTCTTATGTCTCTTACACGTTGCTACAGGCGACCTCGATGTTTTATGTTCTCTACACGTTTCTCCAGGCGGGCCTCGATGTTCTTATGTTCTTACACGTTCTCCAGGCCGACTCGGATGTCTTAGTTCTTTAACGTTTCTCCAGGCGACATCGATGTTCTTATGTCTCTACACGTTTCTCCAGGCGACCTCGACTGGTCTATGTTCTCTACCCGTTTCTCAGCGACTCGATGTCTTATGTTCTATACACGTTTCTAAAAGGCGACTCGATGTTTCTTATGTTCTATACACGTTTCTCCATGGCGACCACACTCGATGTTCTTATGTTCTCTACACGTTTCTCCAGGCGACCTCGAGAGGATAGCACGCTTCTGGGTTCACGGGGGCCTGTCGACCTAACAAGCAACACAAGTCCTCGAGCAAAACCCTTGGCTTGGGAGCAGTCATGCCCAACTTTTCTGTGCTGGGCTGCGGGATCCTCTTGGCCGCTGTATGTGGGCTCGAAACACATCTTACTTCAAGTACTTCAGGCAATACGTGCCAAGATGACAAGGGCTCCTGCTGCACACTGCTGGTATGGTGAGTGTGTGGGTGTGTGTGCTGCGTGTGTGTGTGTGTGTGTGTGTGGTGGGGTGTGTGGACATCTACGTGAAGTACTTCAGGCAATACGTGGCGAAGAGTGGACAAGGGCCCTGCTGCTCACTGGCTGAGTATGGGATGAGTGTGTGTGTGTGTGTGTGTTCGGGACATCTACTTCAGTACTTAAGGCAATACGTGGCCAAGAGTGACAAGGCTCCTGCTGATCACTGCTGTGAGTATGAGTGAGTGTGTGTGTGTGTGGTTGTGCTTGTGTGTGACATCTATTAAAGTACTTCAGGAAATACGTGGCCAAGAGTGACAAGGTGATCCTGCTGCTCACTGCTGAGTGTGTGTGTTGTGTGTGTTTTGTGTGCAGATGTGAGTGTGGTCTGTGTGTGTGTGTGTGTGTGTTGTGTGTGTGTGTGTG
>JACEEZ010017778.1:27500-42563 GCA_016584305.1 Chionoecetes opilio
CCCTCATCCATCATTGGGAGGTGGCCCCCACCAATTATTTTTACTGGCTACGCCCTTGTAACGAGGGTAATAGTAGAAACGTGAAGGTAGTACCTCTGCTTACATCACTGTTCCCTCACCGCCACCACTAGTGTGCGAAAGAAACATTGTCAACGCGCGACATCCTGTAGAGCCATCCATATTTCACTGGTTTTACAGCTTAACTGCTGCCCTGATACATGTTACAGGGTACTCTGGGATACATATTATTTCATGAGAGTAGTTAGATGCACTGCTATCCAGACAAAGCTTAATAATTACACCTAAAAAGGCTTCACTTTTTGACGTGGATATTTTAAGTTTTTGAGTAACTATTATTAGTGCCGACCGGGGTAATTTGGTCCTGGTTTTGACAAACTTTGATCTAGTTTCCATATCTATTGAAATAAACAAACAAAAAGTTAATACAATCATAGGAGGGTTACTACGTATATGTCATTAAAGTTTGAACAAATTTCCATTATAGCTCTGTTAGCAATACACTGCGAAGTGCGGACCGCATTGTTACACTAAATGGGGTAAATCGGACCTAACTTTGGGGTAAATTGGTCATATATATATATAAAAAAAAAAAAATTCTTAAAAATTTGACAAACCTCCAAAAACTTACACAACATTTCATACCATGCCCATGGACACTATCAAACATTCTGTGAGCTGTTCTTCACATTCTCTGGGGAGGCGGAAAGGATGACCAACACGCACACGTTTGGGTTCCAGTCTTTGAGTTCTTAGTCTTTCTTCTTTTTCTAGGTCTATGTTAGTTTTTCTTTTATAATTTCTAGGCATTGTTACTTAATTTAGTAATACTTTACACTAGGGCCAGAATTCCCTACACAATTGGGAGTATGGTTTCTGTTTACCTTATTGGATTCTAGGAAACATTCTCTCTATGAGCTTCCGTCACAAAGCACTTCTTTCGGAGATATAAGATGTTTTTAATAGGAAGGAGATCCGAGTGTATAGGAGATATGAAAATTAAACTAACCTAACCCCACCTTTTGACTCACTAACCTAACCTAACACACGCTTTAACCTACAAACTAATGTCAAATCTGCATTAAAAAAGTGTCCGCGGCAAGGGAAGAACAGAGGCGATGCAGGTCACAAGAGGAAGAAGAGTCAGGCGCACGTAAACACTTGGCTCTCGCCTCCCTATGAACATGTCATTATCTTCGAAAGTAATGATTTGCGACGGAAACTCATAGAGAAAATGTTTCCTAGAATTAAATAAGGTAAACAGAACCACACTCCCAATTGTGTAGGAATTTCGGTCCTAATGTAAATAATACCGTTAGGTTACGTAATCAATGCCCATGTTAGGTTAGTTTAACTAGCAGGGAGGTATGGGTGGGCATAGCCCCCCAGTTATGTCAGGAGAGTATTGGTTTATAGGAAGTATTGGTTGAAACTGCACATTTACCGTATCCATTAAGCTAAACAGAAATCATTCTCCCAATTGTGTAGAGAATTCTGGTCCTTGGAGTAAAAATTTACCCTTAATTTATATACCAGCACCCTTAAACTAATTCCATATTAGCATTCAACAACCTGAAACAAAAGAAACAAGTGCAAATAAGCAGTTAATCCTCACCGTGATATGCCGTGGGGGGTACATTACACTGGGTCCAATTTACCCCGTGAGTGTTTTTGTCACCGGGGTAAATACGGACCCAAACTGAGCATTGATCATACGAAAATGAGACAAGATAGAGCATTTTTGATATTTTCATGTTAAAGTAGAGGAAAAACACTCTATATACGCTTATTTACAAGAATGTACTCCGTCTCGTATTTTAATCCCATGAAAGTTCGCCAAATCAGCTGATTTTGTAAACAAACTTCGCCGCAACTTTTATTTGCTGTTATTTTACTCATTTTCTATTTTGGTTTCTGGGTTCAGTTACATATCGATATTTATATTCATATTAATACTAGAAATGTTAAAATGGTTGTTTTACTACATGGGATATTCAAAACTGTTACACTCTTATTTATATTGAAACAAACACCAAAGCAAAAATGGCGGTCCGAATAGAACCGGTCCGTTGGAAGGACCAAATTACCCCGGTCGGCACTACTTGTAAGTGTTCTCATGGAAAGCTTGTGCCTTTATGTTGCCTGTAACATGTATCAGGGCAGCAGTTAAGCTGTAAAACCAGTGAAATAAGAGATGAATGAAGGGCTCTACAGGATTTCACGCTGACAACATTTCGCACAACACCGCCACCAGTCTTGCCGCCTGTGTGCCTTGCCGCGGCGCGCACCCTGGCGGCGTGGTGGCGTGCCGCGGCCTTCCTCCCTCCCTCACCACGCCAGGCACCACATTATGGCCAGATAACACTGTGGCTTTGGTGCTCATACATGCATACATTCGCCACCAGGATATATGAAAGAGAGGGAGGGAGGGAGAGGGAAGTGTGCGGGAGGGAGGGAGGGAGGGAGGAAATGTGCGGGAGGGAGGGAGAGGAAAGTGGGAGGCAGGGCGGGAGGCAGTGTGCGTGCCTGTGTGCCTGCAGTGTACAAACATTCATATTTCCTGTTCTACCAAATACATGAGTGCCATACATACCCTGCAGACTCCCTGATGGTTCCAGAGTAGTTAGGAAGTAATCCACGGTGCCAACAAGCAACGAAACGCCATTAAACGCCAATTAAACACACGCAAACCACCGCACGGACACAGGCACTTATGGCGTCAACAACACTGAATAGGCGGCGCGCGGTAGCCGACACAAGAAACAAAATCTTATAAAAACAAGCTAAAAACAAGTACAGGGCTCTTGTAACCTCATCACCAGCACCAAAGTCACCAGAACAATGACCAAAAGTTTGTAAATTGCCAGAAACTATAAAAATGTGCACAAACTAAGGACATTAAGGAACACGTGGCGCCTTGATGAGACAGACAACGCCGCGACGTTAGACTAGAGCGCGCACGCCTGACGCCACCAGCCTGGTGTTACAGGCACACTCCCATTCCCTTTCTTTCTTTCTTTCTTTCTTTCTTTCCTTCTTTTTTCCTTCCTTCCTTTTCTTATCAATACTCCCAAATAGTTGTCTGACTACGAATCTGCGGGCCCTGGTTCGATCCCGGGTCAGGGCAAGTCGGTGACCAGCCTACCCAGCTGTTCTTACTTCCTTTCGGGGTTGATAAATGGGTACCTGGGGTAACCTGGGGAAGGTAACTGTGGTAACCCGGGAGTCACACTAGCCCTGTGTCCCGGGGTAACGGGTTCTCACCCACCACAGGCTCTAAGGGCTATGCCACGGAGATGAGGCACCGCATGCCACGCGCAGCTTAGCGTATGCTCCCATCTTTACCTTTACCTTATATATTCCGCATCATTTTTCACTCGCTCAATATTCTAGTTTTTCTTCTTAGCTACTTACTTCTACTACTACTACTACTACTACTACTACTACTACTACTACTACTACTACTACTACTACCTACCTACTACTACTACTACTACTACTACTACTACTACTACTACTACTACTACTACTACCACCTACTTCTTAATTTCTTATCTTTTCTTCTTATCTTACACTAGCCGCAAAGTCGCCCTCCGGGCGGACTTTTTGGCTAGCTCCTGCGGAGGGCTATTGGTGGTGGGCCTTCGGCCCACCAAACACTGACTCTCCAGATAGCCCCTTCTAACTTTCCTGAAATCATGGATGTAGAAATGTATTATTCCCCCCCCATTCACTCACCCATTTCCCATCAACCCCCCACCCATTCACTCACCCATTACCCATCACCACCCACCCATTTCACTCACCCATTACCCATCACCCCCCACCTATTCCCTCACCCATCACCCATCACCCCCAACCCATCACCCCCACCCATTCACTCACCCATCACCCACACCCATTACCCCTCACCCCCCATTCACTCACCCATTACCCATCACCCTGCATCAAAGGGTTTTCCCCAATTCTTGCAACCCACTTTTTTTTCACAATTATCGCTAATAGGCTGCTAAAAAAAAAAAAAAAAAAAAGTGATCGATCACTCATAAGTGGGCTTAAAAACCCTTCCCCCGGGGGAAACCCCGGGTTTCCAAAAATGTTTCCATATGAGGTATTGCGCCACGGGGGGCGGAACCTATACCACACACACACACACACAGACAGACAGACAGACAGACACAACTTTTCGCTTATATATTATAGATTACCCATCACTCCCCACCTATTCCCTCACCCATCACCCATCACACCCCCACCCATTCACTCACGCCATCACCACCACACCCATTTACCCATCCCCTACACCATTCACATCACCCATTACCCATCACCCTACCTCCATGGTTCCTCCATTCCTCGCAACCCACTTTTTTCACAAATTTTCGCTAATATGGCTGCTAAAAAAAAGAAGAAAAAAAATTGTCCGAAATCATCTCATAAGTGGGCTGAAAACTTCCTCTGGTCAACCCGGATTCCAAAAATGTGCCATATGGGTGATTGCGCCCGGGGGTCGGCACCTATACCACACACACACACACGCACACACAGACAGACCTGACAGACACTTTCGCTTATAATTTACCATTACCCATTCACCCCCCACCTATTCCTCACCCATCACCCCCACCCATTCACATCACCCATCAACCCACACCCATTACCCACACCCCACCCATTCCCTCACCCATAACCCATCACCCTACTCAAGGTTTTCCTCAATTCTTAGCCCACCCCACTTTTTTTTCACAATTATCCGCTAGAAGGCTGCTAACAAAAAAGAAAATAAAAAAGTGATCGAATCATCTCATAAGTGGGCTTAAAAACTTCCCCTGTTCAACTCATCGGTTCCAAAATTTGCATAGTGAGTGTTCGCCACGGGGGCGAACCTATGCCACACACCCACCACCAATGACAGACAGACAGACACACTTTCGCTATATTATTATAAGGATACGCATTTTGCTCTTTAAACTACGAATCTAAACCTTCCAATTTGTGTCACAGCAATGTATACGAGCTTTAGGGAAAGATTTCATATATTTAGTCTCTCTCTCTCTCTCTCTCTCTCTCTCTCACTCTTAGTCCTCCTCGTCGTCTCTCTCTCTCTCTACTCTTCTCTCTCTCTCTCCTCTCTCCTCTATCTCTCTCTCTCCTCTCTCTCTCTCCTCTCATCTCTCTCCTCCTCTCTCTCTCTCTCGCTCTCTCTCTCTCTTCGGTCTCTCCTCTCTCTCTCCTCTCCTCGCTCTCTTCTCTCTCTCCTCTCCTCTCTCTCTCTCTTCCTCTCTCTCTCTCATCCTCTCCTCTCTCCTCTCTCTCTCTCTCTCGTCTCTCTCCTCTCCTCTCTCTCGTCTCCTCTTCTGCTCTCACTCGTCTCCCTTCTCCTCTACTCAATCTCTCTCTCTCTCTCTCTCTCGCTCCCATCTCCTCTCTTCCATCCTCTCTCTCTCTCTCTCTCTGTCTCTCTCTCTCGTCTCTCTCCGTCTCTCCTCTCTCTCTCTCTCTCTCTCTCTCTCGCTCTTCTCTCTCTTTCTCTACTCTCTCTCTCTCATCATCTCTCTCTCGTCTCTGGGTCTCTCCTCTCTCTTTCTCGCTCTCTCTCTCTCTCTCTCTCTCTCTCGTCTCTCCTCCTCATCTCTTCTCTCTCTCTTCTCTCTCTCTTCTCCTCTATCCCCTTTCGATGCTCTGGATAAACTTTAAAAAATTTTCCCACACAATATACAATGGGTTCTCTATACATTGGTACCAGAACACAGACTTTATTAGTATTATTTCTATTAAGTTTAATTTTTATTATTATTACTACTTTTTCCTGTCTTGAAGAGTTAAGATACTTAATCCTGGTCGCCTGTAATTAATAGATAAGTCTGCAGCTTGTAGTTTTGCAAATCTGCAGATTGATATTAGAACTCCTTGCTTTATGGCATTAAATTTCCAAACCTATGTAGTAAATAGCCCAATGTATTGTCCCAAACACACCACCTGTCTTTGTGTGGCTATAATGCGTTCTGCTTTGTAATCCTTGGCTGCAATGTTATCAAAATTTTAGGTAGACTGTTTGTTTACCATTACAATAAAAGTAAGACACATGCCTCCCACAGTGCTTAGTTTCTTGCGCTTGTCAAGTTTTCGGCAGATGCATCCTGGCCTACCAGGAAGGGAGTTAATGCTTCCTGACACGTCAATACTCCAAGGCGTTATGCCTTCTAAGCCTGTAGACAAACTTGCAGTTTAACAGTCTGCCCGTTGAGACCCGTATACTGACAAGACAGGCGTAACCCACCATCAGAATTAAGTTCGCCTCTTTCTGCTGATTCCATAGATACCCAAAATTGCGGAAATCTCAATTTTGATTTGTCAGATTCCTGTCCAGGGCTTTCCAATTCGGACCTGGTACTGGTAGCAATTTGTGAATAATGTTTTACTTTTCCCATAAATCTACACCACCAACCACCTCCTCCTCCTCTTCTTTATCTCCACTCCTTTCTCTCCATCACCTCCCTCCCTCCTCCCCTCCTCCTCCTACACCTGCCCTCTTCTTCCAATTCATAAATCTTTCCTTCTCTTTCGTCTCTCGCACCACTCACCACCAATTCTGCCTCCTCTTTTCACAACCAATCCTCCTCCTCCTCCTCCTCCTCTTTTTCTACCTCTATCCCTTTCTTTTCATCAATCCCTTAATCCTTTTCCTCCTCCTCTCCTATCTTTCTTTCTCTCCTTCGTTTCCTTTCACTAACAGCACTCACTACCTCCTCCTCCTCCTCCTCCTCCTCCTCGCTCCTCCTCCTCCTCCGTCCTCCTCCTCCTCCTCTTTCACCACAAGCCACTACTACATCTTCCTCTTCCTCCTCCTCTTCCCCTGCAGAGCATGGGCAAGTCCCTGAGCCTGCGGGGACGCGGTGTTGGAGGCCCAGGACGCCCATCAGTACGCACCGCTGCCAGGACCCGCTGTGCGACATCCCCCTGTGGGCGCGTCGAAGACTAGCTTGGACCTGGCGCTCTTGCGCATACACCATCCCCCCTTTTGAGCGCCAGATGGTCACCCACGGACTGCGCCCCGCCATCAAGTGAGTCACCAAGGGGATCTGTTGACCTCCCGCCTTCACTCCCCCAAACCTCAGTATCACTCGATCTGGTCTTACTCTTGTTCTGGTTTCGTAAAGGATGGGGTCGATTTACGACATTTTCCTTTTTAGCGAAGTTTCTTTTTCTTTTCTTTTTTATTTTGAGTCATTTTTGGCCTTGTCTTTGCGATTTATTCCCTTTTCTCGTGATGTTAATGAGCTTTTGTTTGGATATTGTTGAGGCTTTCTGTAGTTTTTTTCTGAGTAATCTTTTTACTAGTTTTAGTCATTCATTCAGTTACTATTTTTGCCTGCATTTCTTCTTAAAGTTCTGGAGTCAGTTTTTTCTATGGCGACATTTTTTTTTTTTTTATGTTCATAAATTCTGGCTTCATGACGAGTTTTTGTTTATAGGTTCTTCAAATAATATTTATTGTTCATGTTAGTCAACTAAAGTAGTTTTTAGTAGTTTTAAGAAGACTATTTTCTTTCCCTTGGTTTTGAGGAAAGTTCTTGTTTCACAATTGTTACATATTTTCTAGTTCTTCTAAGTTGTTTTTTCTAGTTCTGGAAACTCAATTCTTGGAGTTTTTCTGTCAGTCTTTCTTTTGAGTCTTAGTACTAGTTTAGGTCTTTCTAGGCAAACTTACTCCTTTTTTTTCCCTCGATATTTATAAGTTTCTTTGTTTCAAATTTCTAAGTTTTTTTCTAGTTCTTCTCGTCGACATTGTTTTCTCAGTTGTAGTCTCATACATTTGTAGTTGTCTTGTTTTTTTCATGACAATTCTGAGTCAGTGTTTTTATAGACATTTCCTATTTGTTTTTTCTAATACTTTAAATAATTCCTGTTTTCAAAATGTTTAAGTTTTTTCCCTATTTTTGTCCTAGAGTAATTATTTCCTTGTTGTTGTAAATCACTCACGCAATTAGAATTTTCTCATAGATTGTTTCCGCACGGATTCCGTTTTTCTATACGACATTTCTTTTCTCCTTAATTGTTTCAGTGATTCTTATTTCAAAGTTTGTGAGTATTTCTTTTTCTAAATCTTATGAAAATTGTTTAGCTTTTTAGGTGGAACTTCTTAGTTTCCGTATCACACAAATACAAATGTCGTATCTGATCATCTTATCTATGCTCAAATAAACCAGTTTTATCGTCATGTCATACACCACCAAAAAAAAAACGAATGATTTACGTGACACACACACACACACGACACACACCACACACACAGAGACACACACTACAACACACACACACGACCCCACACACACACACACATACAACCACACCCACACACACACACACACACACACACACACACACACATACCCACCCACCCACACACAGTACACACACCACCCCCACCACAGCACACACACACGACCACACACACACGCACACAGTCTGAAGTATAAATGTATTTTAGTGTGGTCCCACAAGGATCAGTGTTTGGCCACCAATAAGGTTCCCGATTTACGTCATTATATGGACTTAGGAATAAATAGTTATATTAGTCTGTTTGTGGATTAGACAAACTATTAAGGGAAATAAAAGCTATAAGATTGTGAAACACTATAAAATGGACCTGAACAAGATCTACGAATGGAGCAGAAATTGGGAAATGAAATTTAATGATAAATAGTGTCATGTGCATGGAATTGGAAAAAGCGAAAAGAGGTATAAATGCCATATAATGGGAAATAAATAATTGCAAAGGTTCCATGAAGAAAAGGACCTGGTAGTGATAATGCAGACAACCTACACCCACAAAGAATATATAATAAAATATTTGAGATACAGACAGGATGTTAAAGAGTATTCGAGTTGGCATTTTTCATGACATGGACACAATATGATGAGAAAAATCTTTTACAACAATGATCCGATTCAAAAATGGACTATGCTGCCATTGTATGGTCCCCATAAGGTGGGAGTCGGTAGCGGAGTGTGGTTAGCGTCCCCATCCACCTGCGTTCTCGGTGACCCTTAGTTCGATCCCCCGAAGAAACCAAAACTATTCTGCACCGTCGAGTGGCCTAAAACACCCCATGCCTGCCCATCACTCCTACCATTGGATTGCGAGTGCAATGTGGAGGACACAGGGGGGCGGCATGAGCCTCTACAGGAGTCACTATAAAAATCCTGCCTGCGCCACCTCGGCGAGGAAGACCAACCATCACAGCCCTCAAGTGAACCTCCAGAGCCTGACCACCACCGAGTCCCTGGGTCACCACTCTGGCTACGGCGCTATAGGCACAATATTACTAAAAAAAAAAATATAAAAAAAAAATAACACATATCTATATAATAAATATAAGCGAAGTTTGTGGTGTGTGTGTGTGGTCTGTCTCTCCGCGATAGGTGCCGCCGCCCCCGTGGCGGAATCCATCATATGTCGCAGTTTTGGAACCACTCGCCAGGGGAAGGTTTTTAAGCCCCACTTATGAGATTGACCGTAATCACTTTTTTTTTTCTTTTTTTTTAGGCAGCCTATTAGCGAAGAACTGTGGAAAAAAAATGTGGGTTTGCGAAATTGAGGAAACCTTGATGTAGGGTGATGTATGAATGGGTGTTGGAATGGGTGGGGTCATGGGTAATGAGTGTGGGGTGATGGGTGAGTGAATGGGGGGGGGTGTGGGTACTGGGTGAGTGAATGGGTGGGGGGGTACTGGGTGTTGAATGGTGGGGGTAATGGAGTTGATGAATGGGTGGGGGGAATACATACATTTCTACATCCATGATTTCAGGACAAGTTAGAAGGGGCTATCTGGAGGTCTGTTTGGTGGGCCGTAGTCCCAACAAACACAGGGGTGGGCCAAAGGCCCACCAATAGCCCTAATGGGTGAGTGAATGGTGGGGGGTGATGGGTAATGGGTGAGTGAATGGGTTGGGGGTGATGTGAATGGGTTGGGTGTGTGTGTGTGTGTCTGTCTGTCTGTCCGCGATAGTTCCGCCCCCAGTGCCCCAATCCCCTCAATGGCACAGTTTTGTGAACCACCTCGACCAGGGGAAGGTGTTTTAATCCCACTTTAATTAGATGATCCGATCACTTTTTTTCTTCTTTTTTTTAGCCGCCTATTAGCGAGAATTGTGAAAAAAAGTGTTTTGCGAGAATTGGAAACCTTGATGTAGGGTGATGGGTAATGGTTAAGTGAATTGGTGGGGGATGGGTATGGGTGTGGGGTGGAATGGTGAGTGAAATGGTTCGGTGGTGATGGGGGGGGGGGGGGGGGGGGGGGGGGGGTGGGGGGGTGGGGGGTGATGGTATGGGTGAGAGAATAGATGGGGGGTGATGGGAAAATGGGTGAATGAATGGGTGTGTGGTGATGGGTTAATGGGGGAGTGAATAGGTTGGGGGGTGATGGTAATGGGTGAGTGAATGGGTGGGGGTGATGGGTAAATGGGTGAGTGCTGGGTGGGGTTTGGATGGGTGATGTGATTCAGGAAAGCTAGAAGGGGCTATCCTGGAGCGTCCTGTGTTTGGTGGGGCCTTCGGCCCACCAAACACGACGCTCCAGAATATCACCGCCCACCAATAACCCTCCGCAGGAGCAGCCAAAAAGAAGTCCGCCGAGGGCGGCTTTGCGGCTATTATATATATAGGCAAAGAATCATGTGAAAAAGTTGAAGGATACAGAGAATGGCAACAAAGAATGGTATCAGGCTGGAATAACTTTCTTAATGAGGAAAGATTTGAAGGAAATAAAGTTACAACCTCGAGCAGAGAAGAGAAAGAGGAGACTTCATAACAATTTTTTAAGCTGATAAACAAAGATGGAAGAAACAGACAATGAGAGCCTACTGATTCGAACAAAAAGAAGGTCGCTACACAGAGGACATACAAAACAACTAGGAAAGGGAGATGTCTGAACAATCATAAAGAGTACAGCTTCCCTCATAGAAAAGTAGAAGTTTTGGAATGGACTAATGAGGAGGTGATATCGGCAAAGAATGTGCACCAATTGAAAGAAGGACTGGATAAATGTGATACGGACACGGGACCACAGACACCAGTGTAAGCTCAGGCCCTGTAAACACAACTAGGTAAATACACTCAAACACTAACTCATACACTTCAAACACACACACACACACCACACCACACACACGTACACTCAAACACACACACCACACACACCCACACCCACACACACACCCACACACATAAACACACACACACACACCACAACACACACACACCACACACACGACACACACACACACACACATAG
This sequence comes from Chionoecetes opilio, assembly GCA_016584305.1. Taxonomy (NCBI): domain Eukaryota; kingdom Metazoa; phylum Arthropoda; class Malacostraca; order Decapoda; family Majidae; genus Chionoecetes; species Chionoecetes opilio. The sequence goes on from JACEEZ010017778.1 coordinate 38,816, forward strand.
GGGTACTCCGTGTGTAGGGGAAAGCACGCTCGGTTCCCACCGAGAAGTCCCGGTTTCGATCCCCGGCCTGCGGCGGAAACAGATGGCTGTTTTCCTTAAAACCCGAGCCTGTTCCCCCCAGCAGTGAATGGGTACCGGGTATTAGTCGGGGTTTGTGACCTGCTCCCCTGAGTGCTGGCTTCGGCCAAACACTAAGGATGAAATGATAACAATGTTTGATATGGAGCGTTTCCATAGATCGTTGCTCCAGTCCCTGTAAAATATCAGCTAGATGATAAACTAGGATGAATACATACACACACACGCACACACACATACACTCATACACACGACACCCACACCCACACGCACACAATACTACACACACACACACACACCAAGACAATGTTTCTAAGATAATCTCCATCCAAAGAAGAATCAAATGAAAGACACACGTACGCAAATAGGGCAAAAAAGTTTTTAACACCCAATAATAGAAAAAATGGAAGATATTCATTCTTAGAAGGGAATAAAATGTGTTTCTTCTTCCACCGCAATAGCGATTGATGGAGGGCGTATTGGGAGAGGCGGGGAGGGGGGAGGGGACGGGGGGAGGGGCAGGAGGGGGCGGGGGGGGAGGGAGGGACGAGGGGATTGAGACTTGGCAGATGTAAGGGGAGAGAGAGAAGGGCGGGAAAGGGGAAGGGATAGAAGATGGGGGGGATGATGGGGTGGGGATAGAGACTGAGGTTGGGGTCTGTGCAAGCGAGGAGATTAAGGTTACACAGATTAAGGTAAATGAGTGAGAAGGAGATTAAAGTAAAAAGGAAGGGCGATTGAGGTAAATATGAGAAGGAAGTTAAAGTAAACATGAGAGGGAAGGTGAGGTAAGGAAGAGAGTCAGATTGAAGTCAAAGCAGGAGGGAGATTGTGGTCAAGGCGAGGAGAATGAGGGAGAAAAGGAACATTAAAGTAAATACGACAGGGAGTTTAAAGGTAAAATGTCAATAAAGTTTAAATTCATGATTATCAAAATGATTGTTTTCTTATACAAACACGACTTTTAATTCAATTTTCTTGGATTTGAATATAGTTTTAGACTCACTTAAGTATTACAACTAATAAGTGACTATAATTCTATTTCAAGGTTAAGAGAGATGCTCTGTGAATCGTAGATAACACTATAGTCGCCAGTCACTTGCCGCTGCACTAATGTCGCCAGGTACAATATATTCGAATTTTAGCATCACTACAAAACTTTTATGTGCCCCTGAAGACGCATGCACAGTAGTTTTTTATTATGTACACCACATACATGCCTTCCCGTGGCACATAAAAGTCTGTATGATGCTAAAATTCGTAATATATTGTATCTGGCGACATTAGTGCAGTGGCAAGTGACTGGCGACTGTAGTGGTTTTCTACGGTAGAAGTTTTAGTACTTCATTTTGTTTTACTTTTTGTAGTTATATTATAAAATTCTGATTCATGTATAAAATTTGCTAGACAAAATATGATTTCCTTAAAATTTTAACAAGTGAACTAATTTTCATTTTTTTCATTTATATCTATATTTCCCCTGGTATTCATTTGTACTACCCTTAAAAAATTCTTTTTTTAAACAAAAATGACTTTTAAAACCTTTTCATTTTTTTTTCCCCAAATTTTTTTTTTCCCCAAAAAAAAATCTTTTTCTTTTTTTTATTTTTTTCCCTTTTTTATCCCTTTTATTTTACAAAATTTTTTTTTTTCTTTTTTTTCTTTTTTATTTTTTTTTTCTTTCTTTGTTTTTCTCCCCCCTTTCCTTAAAAAAAAAAAACTCCTTTTTTTTTTCTTTTTTTTTTTTCCCCCCTGGCTTTTTTCTTTTTTTTTGTTTTTTCCCCAATAAAAAAATTTTGTTTTTTAAAAATTAGCAAGACAAAAATTTGAGCCAAAAAAATTTAAGGAAAACTCCATTTTTTTTTTTTTTTCTTTTATTTTTTGGGAACCCTTTATTTGATTTTTTTCTTAAAATTTTTGTATTTTTTAAATTTCCCCCTGGGGGTCTGAAAAATTTAAAACTTTTTTTATTTGAAATTTTACAATGAAATTAAATTTCATATAATTTTCAGAAGTAACCTTTTTTTATTTTTTTTTTTTCCTAATTTTTCCAAAAAAAAAGATTTGATGAAAATTCCAAAAGTCAACTTAATTTTCATTTTCTGTCTCATTTTTATTCTAATTTTTACTACGCGATCCCTTTAAAGAAAATGCGGTTTTCCTGTACTGTTCCCCTTTAAAACAAAACGTCTAAAAACTGAACTGCATCGAATATTTAGCATCATCTTAATACCTTTTAGAAGTGGATTAATTTTCCCACAAAACAGTGAAAGATTTTACCCGTACTGGTGACTAAGATTATGTTCGTATTTCCGCCGCCATTAACTCACGTTTTGATAGATGGGTTTTTTATTTGTCTGTTTCTAGTGTGGTGGGGTGGTGGTGGTGGTGGTGGTGGCGGTGGTGGGTGGTGGTGGTGGTGTGGGGGTGGTGGTGGGGTGGTGAGGGTGGGGGTGGTGGTGGGGGTGGTGGTGGGGTTTGGGGTTGGTGTGTGTGTAGTGGGGGTGGGGGGGTGGTGGTGGGAGAGTGGTGGGAGAGAGAGAAAATTAGAGAAAGGATAGATAGAGAGAAAATTTAGAGAGAGAAGGAGAGAGGGGAAAAAGAGTGGGGGGGAAGGGGGGAAGGAAGAGAAAATTAGAGAAAGAGAGATAGAAAAGAGAGAATTAGAGAGAGAAAGAAGAGGGAGGAAGAGTGGGAGGGAAAGGGGGGAAGGGGGGAGAGAGAAGGAGAGAGAGAGAGAGAGAGAGAGGAGAGAAGAGGGGAGAGAGAGAGAGAGAAAAGAGAGAGAAGAGAGAGAGGAGAGAGGAGGAGAAAAGGGAGGAAGAGAGAGAGAGAAATGTGACAGATGAATGGGAAAAAATAGAAGCAGATAGGAGGAGGAGGGGGAATACAAAGGAATACAAAAAAACACAAAACCAAAAGCCCGAAAGGGTCCTTACGGGGCTGTTTGGTTTAAACTAACTACCAAACTAATAATAAGAGAGAAGGTAAAAGTAAAAAAGGCCCCTCCCCACCCACCCATCCCTCCAGCCAAGCGGCCCGGAAAAAAGTGATACTGTGTGAGTCACACCCACCTGTTAAATTTACCCGTGGTCAGCCTCTCTTAATGTCTTCTCCTCGTTTCGCCTCCCATTTTCCATGCGACATAAAACCTATATCTCCACTGCCCTTAAGGGATTTGGGTCAGGTGTCAGGTCTTTAGTATCGGGGCCCCTTTTTAAAGAGCCCCCGGCAGAGGCAGAGTTAGTTAGAGCTCAACCACTGTATCACACAAAGCTTTCCACAGTTCCAAAAACCAACTAACAATGGGGGGGTCTGTTTACAACCATTAGGACAAGGTCACTACATTTGGTGACCTACGGAGTGCAAGACCACCCAGGGGGGGGGGTGCCCCCCGCCCCCCCATCACGCCCGCCGCCACGCCGCCGCCACGCCGCCACCCACCCCGCCCTAGGCCTGCCGCCGCCGCCACCCTACCACGGCTCACCAACGCCCGCGGCCTGCACCTCCTGTCTCATTTTCGCGCTACCCCAGCCACCTCCCCGCCCCTGCCTGGCTCACCACACGCCCCCCGCCCCTTTCCCAACCCCCGCCTCCTGCCCCCGGGCCTCGGCCCACTCCTCCCTCCTGCTGCCCCCACGCGCGCCTTGCTGCCTTCCGCCCCCGCCCC
>JACEEZ010017780.1:0-47500 GCA_016584305.1 Chionoecetes opilio
GGTTGCCCAAAAAAATTTTTTTCCGTTTGCTCCCGGCCGGAAAAAGAGAAGCCCCTGAGGTGAGGGTTTGATGAGCAAGGCTTTAAACCGGAAAAACAGCACAGCAGAGTCTCATTAAAAAATTAGAAAGGGGTGGGGACCTTTACGTACCAACCATTTTGCTTACCTTTTGACGAGGCTCTGTTAGACTCTGTTTTTTGGTTTAGAAGCCTTGCACATCGCCTTACCCGGGTTTCTCTATAGTGTTGCGCGAGAACAGACACGAAATATAGCCCGGAAATATCATTTCGCGCAAAAAACTCAAATTTTCCATTCCCGTAGTTTTCCTTCGTAGGTCCCCCCGGGGGCGACCCCGACTATCCCCACAAGCCCCGTGTAACAAACCGTGACGTATTTATGTCTGGGGCCCTTCTCGAAACCCACTTTTTTTTTTTCAAAATTCCACTAATAGGTACTAAAAAAAAAAAAAAAAAGTGTCGGACATTCATAATGTGTTTAAAAACCTTCCCCTGGTAAGCGGTTCCAAAACTGTGCCATATGAGGGGTTTCCGCCACGGGGGGCGGAACCTATACCACCACACAACCACACCACACACCACACACACACACACACACACACACACACACACACACACACACACACACACACACACACACACACACACACACACACACACACACACAGACAGACAGACACACTTTCGCTTATATTATTATAATAGATGGAGCGCAAATTCCGCTTTTGCGCATTTGCGCTTTCGTTTGCGCTCCGCCCAACTCTGATAATTATAGTATATACTGGTTATAGTACGTACTGGATTCCTACACACAGACACACACACACAAGCATGCACGCACACACACACACACACGCACTATTATTTTCTCTCTTCTCAAGGAAGTATTACCCATGGACTCTCCCTAGCTCCTGATATGGTAAATTAATCCAATAATTCAGCTCTTCACCTTCACCTGATATAGTTTAGTAATATCATATAGCTTACGACACACACACACACACACACACACACACACACACACACACACACAGCGGAAGTTGCTAGTTACTGTAACATGACACGTCAACATAACTGAAACCTTTCCACACGAGAAGAAGAAAATAACATGAGTCAGTGCAAGTAAGACGACCTTGACCCTGAAAGCAAGCTATGAGACGTAAGAGACACTTAAGCTAGATGTACATTGCGTCGCCGTCCAAGCTCCTTATACCGTTATGCAATGCAATTTGCGGTATGCGGACTTAAGTAGAAGATGGTTATTGGTTATGTCGAAATAGTTCATACGGCCATTACCCAAGGACACACACACACACACACACACACACACACCACACACACACACACACACACACACACACACACACACACACACACACAACACACCACACACACACCACACACACACACCACACACACACACACACACACCCCACACCACACACACACAACACACACACACACACACACACACACACACACCCCACACACACACACACACACAACACACACACACACACACACACACACACACACACCACACACACACACACACACACACACACACACACACACACACACACACACACCACACACACACACACACACACACACACACACACACACACACACACACACACACACACACACACCACACACACACACACACACACACACACACACACACACACACACACACACACACACACACACACACACACACACACACACACACACACACACACACACACACACACACACACACACACACACACACACACACACACACACACACACACACACATAATGAATATAACCACTTCATAAATCCCCTAAATTATTCAGGAACTTCAACACAGGTGTACAAAAAAATGCATATATAGACTAGAGCGGAGTAGCCCTGAGCATGAGGCGTTGAGTGCAGGAGGCGGAGAGACATACAGAAGGCTCAGTCGGCTGTGGCTGCTGACTCCGACCACACCTCGCACCGCTATGAGCACTAAGGTACGATTACGCCCCCACCACCACCACCACCTCCACCACCACCACCACCACCACCACCACCCCCTTTCAAACCATATAAGAAAAATATACGATCACTATTAAAAAAATACCGTCCAGTTTGTAGTCTTTTCGAAAAATATGACTCCCAAACGTAAAAATTATAATTTATGATGCAAAAGGAGGTCAGTGCCCCATTTGTGTTGTGTTGTGCTTTATGTGATTGTTTAGGGTTAGGAAGGGGAAAGAAAAGAGTGTGTGTGTGTTTTTGGGGTGTGTTTGTGTGTGGTGTGTGTTGTGTGTGTGGTGTGTGTGTTGTTGTGTGGGTTTTTTTTGGGGCATTTAGTGACCCGTGTTTATGGCTATAGAAGGGGGAAAAAAAATGTGGTGTGTTTTGTGTGTTTTTTGCCAGGGGAAGGAAGGGAAAGGGGTGGTCTGAGGGTGGTGCACATGAGTGGTGGGTTTTGGGTAAACGGGGGCGGTAATCGTCAAGACTTTTTTGGTGATTTTCCGTGATTCTAGCAGGGATGGATCATGATATTTGTTTTCCTCTTAAACACAACCACACACACACAACAACACAACCAACCCAAAAACACACACACACAAACACACACACCAAAAAACCCCCAACACACCACCACACACACACAACACCACACCCACAAACCACACACAACAACACAAACCAACACACACACCCAACCCCAAAATTATGACAACTATGTAAGACCGTAGGAGAATGATACAATTCGATGTAAACGGGTGGGACGAATGCAAAAAAAATTTAAGTGATAGCACTTTACATGCATAACTCGCCGGGGGGGAAAATCCCTGATTTATGTGTGTGTGTGTGTGTGTGTGTGTGTGTGTGTGTGTGTGTTGTGTGTGTGTGTGTGTTTTTGTGTGTGTGTGTGTTTTTTTTCAATTCACCCATGCCTGATCACGCGATGGACACGCGATCTCGAGCTGTTTTCCCTTCCAGAAAGAGTTAAGGAGCTCATAGATACCGATCTTTGAGTAAAGCTGGGACCTCATATACCACAACACGTGGCCCATGGCCCAAACGTCCGTGGCTCAAACATCCGCATTCCGTTTCCAGGGAAAAATTTTCGAGTTTGTGAGATGGGTTCGAGCCTGCGCGCAAATGACACACAGAGGTGACAGAGCCCTTACCAACTGTACCCACACGGCCAGTGTGTTATGTTAATCAGCATGGTCTTGATCACGCTTAGAACTCGTGATCTCTATCCATTATCCTCCCGGAAAGAGCTTAGAGCTTCTAGAATATATATTTTTTTAGTAAGGTTGAGACCTCCCACACCCCATTCTCTTACGCAAGGGGGACAGCTAAAACCACTTTGTAAGTGAAAAACCCCTAGAGGTTTGAGCAAGTTTTGAACCTACGACTTGCTGAATGGCAGACCAGGATGTTATCTACTGGTTAGCGAGCAGTGTGTGTGTTGTGTTGTGTGTGTGTGTTTTGTGTGTGTGTGTGTGTGTGTGTTGTGTGTGTGTGTGGGCTACCATAGGTCGACCTATAGAGTTAAATGTATAGCATGGACTTGGGATCGACCAAGACCTTGATTCTCAGCGTGCACCACCAGGAAGCGTGCCGGGGGGTCGCGTGGGAGTGGTGGAGGGCCGGGGTACAGAGGAGCCCCCACCGGCCCGCCCCGCCCCGCCCCAGGTGTGGCGGCGGGCCAAACGAGAGCGAGAGTGACTGCGAAGGCGTGGCTGGCTGGCCCGCCTCACGCCTCTCGCCATACTGGGAATTATGCTGGTGGAACGAATTAGGCTTTATATTTCATACCATCGCTTCCTATCTATATGAGTGTATACTTTGCAGAACGTGACGAGGAATTATATTTACAATCAGCCTTGCATTTCCAAGTAAGGAAAATGAGGGCAAAACGAGTAAGGTCCTGTTGCTCCTCTTCCTACTGCTCCACTATGGCGGTGGTGGAGACACTATGTGATGTGGTACAAGGAGGGCGAGGCAGCAAGGGCGTTGGAAGAAGGAGGAGAGAAAGTGCTTTTGCATTGCTAAGTGAGAAAAACGTTTAGAGCTGAGATACAAACACTTCCGTGGGCCCAAAGGACACCCAAGATGAATAATGTCACAAGCTGATAAAAGTCCGCTGATAAAAACTCTTAATGATATATTATTACGCGCGGAGCTACATACCTAAATATATATAGGGACTGGCAGCTAGCGGGTTTTTTGTTAGTTCCTATTTTTTGCTGCCCTTAGTCAGTCCCTTAGGATGTACAAAAAAAGCCCCATGACAAGGTTTCATCTTGCGTGCTTAAAAACGCCCTCTGACCTCCCTTCCTCCCTCCCTCCCTCTCTCCTTCTCTTGCCCTCAAACGTTGTGCGAGTGACGTCAGGCTGTGCTCGTCGGGTTTCCGGTAACGTTCTCAAGGTCATAGGAATCACCGCGTGTACTGATGGAATGACGGTGATTGAGCATAAGAAAATAAGGAAGCAACAAGAGGCTATGAGACCTATACACGTGGTAGTTCCTTTAACACGTGGTAGTTTCTGTTACACGTGGTAGTTCCTGTAGACGTGGTAGTTCCTGTTAGTTCCTGAGACAGTGAAATATCCTGAATATCACCAATCTTAATAGTCTGACGTCTTTAGTGTTACATTTGGGTGCGTGGGGCTCACAGGAGGCTAGATCAATTGACTTTTAACTTTCTTTTAATAGATGGTCCGTTGATCTTACACAGGAAGTATAGAAGCAAGGTGATTTCTAGAGACAAGTCTGGGTGTGTCGTGCGTCCGGCAGCTCCCGTGTGTCTCCACAGTGACGGGCTTCCTGACCTTTCCAGTAGCCTGCTTGATCGTATTCTTGCCTCGCCGTAGCCCCGAGTTTCCGCGATGGTATTTAGTTACGTGGCTAGAGATTTGAACGGGCTGAAGATACCAGGGTTGAGGGCGAAGGAGGGAGAGACGGCGAATCATTGTCTTTACCAGAAGGGCGACACAGGGAGAGTAATGGCGAGGGTTAATTAAGGGCGAGTAATAAGGAGATGGTGAATGGTTATGTCTCTTTAATTAAGGCTCACCCGTGGCCGTGGGCGTGTCAGGTGTATTGGCAGGCCCTGAAATTAAGGTTTGACGGCCGTGACGCCCTGGCACACCTGAGCTCTGACATGTCCATTATAGACTCGGCGAATAAAAGATTGTACTATTTTTTTTCTTCATATAATAGGTTTGCCCATCCTTTCCTTAAGATAACAGGTAGGCACCAGGCCGGAAGGAAAAGAATCACACATTCTCCTTTTCTTTTCCCTCTATTTCTTACGGAACAAACGGAAGAAAACACTCGATCAAAATATTAGTAATAATAATCACACCTTTTTTCTCGTTCTTCCTCGAGTCAAGACATGATTTCCAGCATGTATGAATAAATAACAATATGGCGATGTAATACTCTATTTACTGTTACCTTTCCTAGAAGGTTATACCGAAGATGCAGAGCAATTTTATTATCAAATTATTTGCAATATCCCNGGCGACCAAAGATTGTGGATTGTGTTAAGATTGTTAGAAGCGTGAGCACATTATAACAACGCCGTCCATATCTACATGATGCCTGATTAATGGAAGGTTATACATGATACAGATGATGGACAATATAACATGAAGGTATATATAGAAAAGGCTTTGTTGTATTTCAGATAATAGCAAAGGTGCGGTGCAGTGTTGCCTCATAAATAATTGATGGCGCAGCGGATAATGGCGCGAACAGGTGGCGGGGTCTCACTTATGACCACATCAATATTTGCTCAACCGAACTTGGTATCAGATGTAGAGCGAATGATTAACACGTAGATGAATTGAAAGCTCTCGTTGACATGCTGAAAAACTGTCTACATTGGTCAAATTTAAGATTGCCTTCCTTCAGCTACCACACCGCAACTCTACCGTAGATAACACTATAGTCGCCAGTCACTCGCCACTGCACTAATGTCGCCAGGTGCCATATATTACGAATTTTAGCATCACTACAGACTTTTATGTGCAACTGAAAAGGCATGCACAGTAGTTTATATTATGTACATCACACTACACGTCTTCAATGGCACATAAAAGTCTGTAGTGATGCTAAAATTCGTAATATATTGTGCCTGGCGACATTAGTGCAGTGGTAAGTGACTGGCGACTATAGTGTTATCTACGGTAGACGCCAAGAATGCAAACGAGCTTAAAATCAGCCAAACGTCATCAAATATAAGAACTTAAACTAGTCTTTTACATTTATCTTACGAGTGTTAGTTGGCAATACAGAGGAGTCGAGACGTTCGAGATAAGCCTCACCTGTGGACTCATGGAGGAGAGAAAGCAGGACCAGGGCGGCGAGGCAGCTGTAAGGCGTCATAGTAGGATAGCTTAGTACAAGGGGCGTGATATTGTGTCAACGTAAGAGTATGGGAGAGAAATGATGAAGTGAAAAGGATTGGATCGTGGTAAGGATTGGAGCGAGAGTGAAGCAGTACCGACACCCACCTCGACACCGACTGAAGCCGCCCGGGTGAGGGTGTGGCAGCAGTGGTCCGGTGGTGGCGGTGGCCGGTGCATGTATCGATCTCTCGTTTTAATACACATAATATTATCTTTCTCCTCCAATGAACTGAAGTGTCGGCAGTGTTAGTGACATACCCTGAGGAGGATAAACATATTTTCGCGTAAGATAAGAATACTTCCACTGTTGTGAGTTGCAGATAAACACATACAAAGGCTTGACGATACTTTACGAGAGAAAGTAATTTTGTTAATAGATAATCCTTTGAGGTAACAGACAGTGCATTATTGATCATTATTGAAAATTTAATTTGACTTGATCACGCTAATGTGTTTGTCCACACACTAGAAGCTTAGCAGCGCGTGTCATTTACATAAGTGTCGTGTCATTTACATAAGTTATCCCCAAGGTAATTGAGTGTTGATAAAAACTGTTCCTGGAGGCAATGAGTGTGTGCGTAGCGTGTGTCCTTTTATCTTCATGCTAAAACGTTCTTTGTGTTTGTGATTGTGATTGAAAGGTCAGTGCGAGATATTTTGTGCTCCTTATCCCTTCTCCCTCTCCCTCTCCCCCTCTTCCCCACATCATGCTTACAGACACTATTTCTGGGTATAATTCTAAGTAAAATTAATAAGTAAGTAATAATCAGTATTAGAGAAGAAAAAAATGTATACGTATCACTCTGTATTCAATTTTCTGTTCATCTTTCCTCGTTTACGTTATCCAAGGATCGTATGTAGCGGCGTGCACGGTGTTATGTAAAGAGGTTCTGAACATGTGACTTAATTGGATTGGATTGTACCTTGGTGCCCATCCCCGTGGCGAGGCAGGGGGGGGGGGTACAAGGGGGTGTATAAAATGCGTGGGTCCTTGTCGAAAGATCACTTGTTTGCTATAGGTAGACAGGGTAGGAGGGGGGGGATATAGGGGAGAGTAAGGGGGGAAACTTATTTTGAGCGTAAGGAACACCGAAGTAAATAATACCCAAAGTAATATAATACCAATAATATCAAATAATACCCATAATAAGCACCCAATAATACCCAAATAATAAATACCCAAGTAATCAATCTATTAAAAAGAATATTTAGAGTTGATATATGTAAATTAAAACCAGGAAAAAGCACAGCCATCCAGAAGGCAGTGGCTGATTGGTAGCTTAGCGTACGGCACCCACGTTCGAGCCCCCCACTCACCTTTGCCTTGATTACTTATTACATTCTTGCCACCGTGTTACTCAAGTCCTCGGTTGATGTAGTTCGATCGGAAACCATCCATCGATATCAGAATCTGCGGGTGTCACCAATGAGGATTAACAAATTTACCTCTACTGCTACAACTACTGCTACAACTACTACTACCATTTTACTCCTCCTCCACTTATTCACTACTACTCCACTATATTTAATTCTACTACAACTACTACTACCATTTTACTCCTCCTCCACTTATTCACTACTACTCCACTATATTTAATTCTTACTACAACTACTACCATAACTACTACAACAGCTACTACTACTACTCCATGACTTAGGAGAGCAGCCTTGGCCACGTGAAGAAAGGAGAGGGAGGATATACAGGGACAAGGGGGTAACATGAGCCTTAAAAACGATACCGCTATGGACTCACCCCCAACATTTATTTAGTCCCCCAACGCCCACCCCCCTCCCCTCCGCCCTCCCCCCCAACGCCCTCCCCCTCCCCCTCAACGCTCTCCCCTCCCCCTTAATGCCCTCCCCCTCCCCCTCAACGCCCTCTCCCTCCCCCTCTAACGCCCTCAACCTTACCCTTGAAAAAAGAAATGAAAAAAAAATCATTGTATGGCCGTTCGGTGAGAGACAAAAATCCTTAAATGCGAAAGAAAGCTTATTAATATCGACAACGAACTTTAAGATTGGTGACGATATTTATAAAGTCATGTTGCAATAATATGTATAAGACCAGGGCCATGCAGATTATATTGAGATCCTGTTGTGCTCCGGGTAGCTTTCTGAAGGGGAAATCCTGTCAATTATATTATACGAGGTGACGTTTTATAAGGTGATCATAATAATTTTTCAACATGGATTGTCTTTTTCCTGCGATTTCATGTGTGTGTGTATGTATAATGCTTACACACACACACACACACACACACACACACACACACACACACACACACACACACACAGTTAGAGCGTCAAGCGCCATTCTGTGGTCCGGCGTTCGATCCCCGTCCCCGCCCATTCCCGGGGATTTATCCACCGAGAAATTCGGGCGGTTACTGTCCCATTTGAGCAATGGGATGAGGGGGAGTGTGGTGTGTGAGGTCCCAGAATTAGCCAAAGATCGGTAATAATGAGCTCCAAGCTCGCACCGGGAGAGTGAAACTGGCGATCGCGAGCTAGCTCGCGTGGATAAGACCGTGGGTGAATGAATGACACACACACACACACACACACACAAAACACACACACCCCCCCCCCCCAAAAATCTTCTTCTCTTCTCTCTCTCCTCTCTCTCTCTCTCCTCTCTTCTCTCTCTCTCTCTTTTCCTCTTCTCCCCTCTCTCTTCCTCTCTCTTCCTCCCCTCTCTCTCCTCTCTCACTCAGGGGCTTTACTCTGCCCTTGCTACCTTTAACTCCCCTTCTCCCCTCTTTCGGTCTGTTTCCGTGGGGCCCGGGCCCGTGTTGTGGGCGGGGGGGCCCGGCCCAGGACACCCCCATCCCGCCCAAACCTGAATCCATCTTCCTGCCCGCCCTCGTTTCGCCAACATCCTCTCGTAAGTAGCCTATCCACACTGATATTGATTAAGGACATTATTAGTATTGGTATTTATTATTAGTATTGGTAGGTAGTGTGGAAACACCCAACGCAAACACACCCAACGTTAAAGGGTATGTTCCAATGGGGCATTTTTATCAACTAAAAGCCCCTCAGGGTGGCAAGGTTGGTAGAGACGTGAGTTACCAATGTGCAGCGTCCCTGTGCATTCGGTCAGCGGTTCGAGTCCGCCTAGTTCATGCTGACGTGGCGGCGCTTTGTATAGTCAATAACCTTGTAGTTGGTACTTGCAAAGTGTCTAGATAGGATGAAAATCTTATCTTATCTTATCAACTAAGAGCCCGTCAGGGTGGCAAGGTTGGTAGAGACGTGAGTTCGCAATGTGCAGCGTCCCTGTGCATTCGGTCAGCGGTTCGAGTCCGCCTAGTTCGTGCAGACGTGGCGGCGCTTTGTATAGTCAATAACCTTGTAGTTGGTACTTGCAAAGTGTCTAGATAGGATGAAAATCTTATCTTATCTTATCAACTAGGATAAGTGGCAATTAACCACAGGCACACACAAAACACTGCCTATGCATTCTCAAGAATGCAAGCAGCAGCGGAACAAAATAATTATGTCAATGTCAACATTATCAAGGAGGTAGTGTCTGTCCGAGCAACACAATAACATATGTGTTGCTGAAAGAGGCAGACACAAGCACATACACCTCCAACATGCTGCTAACATATGTTTCATCATACACATACTACATATAATATATCCAGTGCCATAACAGTAGCATTAGTATTAGTATTAGTAGGTAGTATTAGTATGAGTATTAGTAGTAGGTGGTATTAGTATTAGCGTTAGTAGGTAGTATTAGTTTTAGTATTAGTATTAGTAGGTAGTATGAGTATTTGTGGTAGGTAGTATTAGTATTAGTAGGTAGTATTAGTTTTAATATTAGTATTAGTAGGTGTAGTAGTAGTAGTAGTAGTAGTGTAGTAGTAGTAGTAGTAGTAGGTAGTATTAGTGGCCTAATAGTATTAGTAGGTAGTGGTAGTAATAGTATTAGTAGGTAGTATTAGTATTAGTAGGTAGTATTAGTATTAGTAGATAGTATTAGTATTAGTATTAGTAGGTAGTATTAGTAGGTAGTATCAGTATTAGTATTAGTAGGTATTATTAGTATTAATATTTAGTATTAGTATTATCATTAGTATTAGTATTAAGCGTCGTCAGAATGGTAGTATTTGTATCTGTTTATCCACATTGGTGACAAATAATATAGTAATTATAGTAGTAATTGTTGTAGTTGTTATGGTAGTAGTTGTAGTATAATTAAATATAGTGGAGTAGTAGTGAATAAGTGGAGGAGGAGTAAAATAGTAGCAGTAGTTGTAGCAGTAGAGGTAAATTTGTTAATCCTCATTGGTGACACCCGCAGATTCTGGTATCGATGGATGGTTTCCGATCGAACTACATCAACCGAGGACTCACGCCAACCATCCAGGCCTTGGGCAGGAACGGGGTGAGGGCGCCCTTCATGAAGCCCTCCTACCCTACCATCACCTTCCCTAACCACTACACCATCGCCACTGTAAGCACTGACTGCCTCCTACCCTACCATCACCTTCCCTAACCACTACACCATCGCCACTGTAAGTACTGACTGCCTCCTACCGCACCATCACCTTCCCTAACCACTACACCATCGCCACTGTAAGTACTGACTGCCTCTTGCCCTACCATCACCTTCCCCAACCACTACACCATCGCCACTGTAAGTACTGACTGCCTCCTACCGCACCATCACCTTCCCTAACCACTACACCATCGCCACTGTAAGTACTGACTGCCTCCTACGCCACCATCTACTAAATAACAAGAGATTCAACACTACTAAATAAATGAGATCCAACACTACTACGCCTCCTACACTACTAAATAACAAGAGATTCAACACTACTAAATATATGAGATCCAACACTACTACGCCTCCTACACTACTAAATAACAAGAGATTCAACACTACTAAATATATGAGATCCAACACTACTACGTCTCCTACACTACCAAAGCACACACATTACAGGCCATGACGTTACTTTTATTTACCCATTGTTTTATTTTCTTAATTTTCTGGCATTTCTAAATTACACGTTACAGGATTGAGTAAAAAAATAAGCTTGTCGTAAGGATGATTGACTAGGTAATATTTAGGAAAGGTTAAATTATGAAATGGTTAATGAGAAAAGAGGAGGAGGAGGAGGAGGAGGAGGAGGAGGAAGGCGACAGCGTGGAGCCACTCTGACCTCTTAAAGAAGGAAAATTTATAAGGTGAGTCTTAATAATTTTTTCAAACATGGATTGTCACTTTTTCTGCGATTGTCATGTGTGTGTTGTATGTATATATGCTAACACACACACACACACACACACACACACACACACACACACACACACACCCACACACACACCACACACACACACACACCCACCCAACCACGCCACACAGATTTAGAGCGTCAAGCGCCATTTCTGTGGGTCCGGCGTTCGATCCCCGTCCCCGCCCATTCCCGGGGATTTATCCACCGAGAAATTCGGGCGGTTACTGTCCATTTGGAGCATGGGGTGAGGGGGAGTGTGGTGTGTGAGGTCCCCCAGAATTAGCCGAAAGGATCGGTAATAATGAGCTCCAAGCTCGCCCGGGAGTGTGAACTGGCCGATCGCGAGCTAGCTCGCTGTGTGATAAGACCGGTGGCTGGTGAATGAATGACACACACACACACACCACCACACACAGTCTCTCTCTCTCTCTCTCCTCTCTCTCCTCAATTCTCTCTCTCTCAGCATCTCTCTTTCTCTCCTCTCTCTCTCTCTGCATCTCTACTCTCTCTTCTCTCTCTCTCTCTCTCTCTTCTCCTGCTCTCATCTCTTCTCTCTCCGTACTCCCCTCTCTCTCTCTCTCTCTCCTCTCTCTCTCCTCTCTCTCTTCACCTCTCCTCTCTCTCTCTCTTCTCTCTCTCTCATCTCTCTCTCTCTCTCATCTCTCTCTCGTTTCTCTCTCTCTCTCTCTCGTCTCTCTCGCTCTCTCTCCTCTCTCTGCTCTCAATCTCTCTTCTCTCTCTCTTCTCTCTCTCTCTCTACTCTCCATCTCTCTCTCCCTCTCTCTCTCTCTCTCTCTCTCACTCACGTGTCTTTACTCTGTCTTAGCTGACCTTTAACTCTCTTCTCCCCTCATTCAGGTTACTGTTTCCGTGGGCGTCCTGGCCGTGTTGTGGGCGGGGGTGGTCGGCCAGGCACACGCCCGCATACCCGCCCACCTGAATCCATCTTCCTGCCCGCCCTCGTTTCGCCAACATCCTCTCGTAAGTAGCCTATCCACACTGATATTGATTAAGGACATTATTAGTATTGGTATTTATTATTAGTATTGGTAGGTAGTGTGGAAACACCCAACGCAAACACACCCAACGTTAATTGTGTATGTCCAGATGTGCATTTGCTTATCAACTAAGAGCCCGTCAGGGTGGCAAGGTTGGTAGAGACGTGAGTTCGCTAATGTGGCAGATCTCCCTGTGCTTCGGTTATCGGTTCGATCCGCCTAGTTTCGTGGCAGACGTGGCGGCGCTTTGTATAGTCCAATAACCTTGTAAGTTGGTACTTGCAAAGTGTCTAGCTAGGAAAAATGTTTTGGTAAAAATCTTATCTTATCTTGTCAAACTAGGATAAGTGGCAAATTAACCACAGGCACACACAAAACAACTGGCTATGCATTCTCACGAATGCCAGCAGCAGCACAGGAACAAAATATTATGTCAATGTCAACATTATCACGGAGGTAGTGGTCTTCCGAGCACACAATTAACATATGTGTTGCTGAAGAGCAGCACAGCACACACCACCTCCAACATGCTGCTACATAGTTTCCTCATACACATACTACATATAATATATCCAGTGCCATAACCAGTAGCATTAGTATTAGTATTAGTAGGTAGTATTAGTATGAGTATTAGTAGATTAGTGGGTATTATTATTAGCGTTAGTAGGTAGTAATTAGTGTTTAGTATTAGTATTAGTAAGGTAGTATGAGATTTGTGTAGTAGTAGTAGTAGTAGTAGGTAGATTAGTTTTAATTTAGTATTAGTAGGTAGTAGTAGTAGTAGTAGTAGTAAGTAGTAGGTAGTAAGTAGTAGTAGTAGGTAGTATTAGTGGCCTAATGTATTAGTAGGTAGTGGAGTAATAGTATAGTAAGGTAGTATTAGTATTAGTAGGTAGTTATTAGTATTAGTAGATAGTATTAGTATTAGTATTAGTAGGTAGTATTAGTAGGTAGTATCAGTATTGTATTTAGTAGGTAATATTAGTATTTAATATTTAGTATTAGTATTATCATTATATTCGTATTAAGCTCGTCCGAATGTAGTATTTTGTTATCTGTTTATCCACATTGGTGACAAATAATAATAGTAATTATAGTAAGTAGTTTTTGTTGTAGTATTATAAATATGTAGTATAAATATTTATTTTAATAACAGATACTAAATTATTTAAATAAATAAAATTATATGATAAAAAAATGGAAAATATAAATATATTATATATGATAAAGTTTAAATGTAAAATAATAATATAATAATTAAGATATATATATAATTATACTTAAATTATATATGATTTAATATATATGATTTTAGATTAATAATTGAAATGAATATAATGAATATTGTTAATTGTAAATATATAATGGAAAATGATAATTATAAATATAGTGTATATATATATTGATAAACTATTGGTATGATATAATTATTTAAATTATAATTAAATATAATATTTAAATAAAAAATAGTTATAAATATATTATATATATAGAATGGAATTATAATTATTATATTATGTTAAATGAATTAATGAAAATGAAAAAATAATAAATATAAAATATTAAAATTATAATATGATTTAATATGAAAATTGATATTAAATGATTAAATATATATATAAAAAAATAATATTATATATAAAATTAATATATTAATATAAAAAAAAAAAATATATTATGAATTTTATAAATATAATGATATAAATAAATGAAATTAATGGAATTATATAATATATTATATGAATGATAATATGTTAAAAAATATATAATTAATAAATATTATATTATATTGGATTGATTAAGAAAATTTATATTATATATATATAATGATAAATTTTATTAGTTATATAAAATAATAATTTAATATTATAATATATATGTAAGATATAATTTTAAAATGAATATAAATAATAAAATAATATTATGAATATATATTTATAAGAATATTATAATATATTATAAATATTTATATGAATTTAATATATATGAGATGATATATATATATATTATATAATGCTAATATAAAATATAAAATAAATAATATGATTAATATATTATTGGTATATCTAAATTATAAATAATGATAAGGAATATGAAGGTAATATATGAATATATTGTATATTATTTAATAATTAAATAAAATAATTATAAGAATATATAAAATATAATAAATACATAATTAATATATATTTTAAATAATATATATAGTGAATAATAAATATAAAATATTTGTTTTTATTAAAATATTTAAAATAAATTAGGAAATATGAATAATTTTGGATAAATTATAAAATGATTTTGATAGAATAAATATTATAATATTAAATTATTATTAAATAATATATATATTATATATAAATATAAATAAATATATTATTATTATATGGAAAATAATATATAGATTATAGTATTAAAATTTTATTAAAAATTAATGAAATAATAATATTTTATATTATGATTATAATATATTTTATTTATGATATAATTAAAATATGAATATAATATAATAAATTATTGATATATATAAAATATTATTAATATTAATATATATATTGAGAAAAAAATATAAATTTATATATAATGATAATTGATGGTATATTATATAACACAAAATAATTAATTATAAAAATTGAATATTATATGATTATGTGGTTATATAAAAAATTAATATAATTATATCATAATATAATATATAATATATGATTATATAATTAATATTATAATATTAATAATATAATATTGTATTATAATGATAATGATAAATAGATAATTAAAATTATGATATTATAATTAAATAATTTATAATATGATTATGATATAATAATTAAAGGATATAAATTTAATGAAATGTATAAATAATACATATAAAAATATTATTGGATTGTATTAAATTATGATTATTTTATTAAATATATTAAATATATTCTTATTAATATGAGTAATAATTTATATATATTATGTGATGAAATTAATAAATTAATATATGATATTAATAATATTAATAATTATATTTATAATATTAGTATTGATTTATAGAATAAAATTGTGTTATGAATATTAATATATATTATGATTGTGAAATTAATATTTATATATTATAAATGGAAATATATATCAATTATATGGAATATAATAATATAAGTAATAAATTGATATTAATTGTAAAATAATATTGGTAATATATTAGTAATATATTGATTTATATATAATATAGTCATATTATAATTATAAAATGTGTTATAATATTATGTTTTTATTATATGTTAAATAAAAAAAAAGTATTATGATGATGGGAAATGATAATATTTTAAAATATATATATAAAATATTATAAAATTAATAATAATATATAATAATATATATAGAATATATAATATATTATGATTAATATTTTATGATTAATATAATATTATAATATAATATTAATTATATAATATATATTGTAAATTGATATATTAATATAATAATATATGATATTATAATATATTGATATATATAATATATAAGTAGAAAATTATTATATTATTAATATATAATGAATGAATATATATATATTAATTAAAAATTATAATATAAAAATATATATATTTGATAATGAATAATTTATTGAACATTTTATTTTAATATAATGATAAATTATATTAAAATAAATAATATTATAAGATTATTATAATTTTATAAGGGTATATAATAATAAATATATTACCTATATATATATAATATAATATGATTTGATTATATATGAAATGGTATGAATATATATATGAAGTTTATAAATATATGAATGAATGTTATTGATTAATTATATTATATATTATAAATATATAATTAAAAGATTTGGGATAAAATATATAAATGATAATTTAAATTTAATGAAATATTATTGGATATT
The DNA here is from genome assembly GCA_016584305.1 of Chionoecetes opilio. Taxonomy (NCBI): domain Eukaryota; kingdom Metazoa; phylum Arthropoda; class Malacostraca; order Decapoda; family Majidae; genus Chionoecetes; species Chionoecetes opilio. The sequence goes on from JACEEZ010017780.1 coordinate 16,578, forward strand.
ATAATATCTAGTTAGATATATTATAATTATTTATATAATATATGAATATAAATACATATATATATATATAATATATTAATATATTATATATTAAAATATCTCTAATATAATAACTATTATAATATATGTAATATGAAGATTTGGGTATATTATAAATGATTTTATTATAATATAATTATAGTTAATTCTGATATAATATAGTAATCAATATATATTATATATATGATAAAAAAATATTATAATGATATAATTTCTATATATTTATATATTAATAGTATTTGTATATTATTTTATTATATTATACTGTTCAATATGAATGATTGAATTATTGTATAAATTTAAAATGATTTATTGATTTATTATGTAATGTATTGTATTACTAATGAATTAAATGTTTATATGCTAAAGGATATATTATTATCTATGTTATTTATATAATAATTATTAATTATTTATAGTTACTAATATATGAAAATATATTTAAATTATATTGTAAATCTTATTAATTATTCATTAATATATTAAAGAAAAATCGTTATGTATATATATATTAGAACATATATATAATATTTGATGATATTATAAATAAAAACATATATATATTTTATATAATATATAAGGAAAAAATTTAATATTTTTATAAATATATATATTATATCCAAAATGGATAATAAATTAATTATCATTTATGAATATTTATAATGTGTTGTATTGTTAATTAAATAATATTATAATTAATTTTAATTCATTTATACTTCAAAGTAATAAATTATCATTATATACTATATGATAAAATTATAATCTAATTTAAATAATGATGATATATATATATATTATAAAAAAATAAAAGTATTAAATATGTGATCATTATTTAATATAAAAACCAAAAAAACAATATGTATGATTGTATAATATGATAATATATAATATATATAATATATATATATATAAAATATAAATATATAATATATAATGATTATATAATATTAATATATTATAATAATATATAATATATTGTATATGGGGAATAAATATAAATCCATAGATAAATTGATAATAATATAAAAATGATTATATATATAATATTATTTTAATAATTATATTTTAAGAATTATATATAATATAATGTAATATATATACTATAAATAAATATGGATATAATATATAATGATATGTAATATATAATAATAATTATTATAATATTAAAAATATGGATATATGTTTTGATGTATCTAGATATGATATTATAATATATGTTATTTATATACTAAATTAAAAATATAAATAATTTATTAATGGATGGTAATAATCTCATTATGATATATAATAAATTTGAATAACTTTATATATGGGGTATATTAAAATTTATTATAATAATATCTAATAGGATATATAAAATAATTATATAAATTTAACAATTATTATAAATAAAAAATTATTTAAATTATATAATATAATGTATGGTGAATAATATAGTTATTTATGATGATAAATAAAATTTTGGATATTATTACAAAAAAAATGGTTAATTAATATATTATTGAATATGATATGTTATAAATAAATAAAACAATGGTATTTAATTAATTGATAAAATGGTGAATATCATGGATGTTATAATATAAAGTTTGGATTACATTAAATTTGTCATTTATAATATATATGTTATTTTATTTATTTAAAAGAATTTATATTGGTATAAAAGAATAATAACTCTATAGTAATATATATATAAAATATTGATTTATGAAAAAAATGATGACATATTGATAATATATGAATAAAATTAAATAATGAATGTTATTATATATAACTATTAGGCTTTATATAAAATGGTGGAATAGTGATAAATACCATTGATATATATGGCATTATTATGGATATTATAATGTATTATTACTTATAAAAATATAAATTAATATTTAAATATATTATATAATAATTTGATATGACAATGATTTAATAAAATGATATCTATAATTTAATGATAATACATATATTGATTATTAAAATGTTTATAATATAGTTAACCTTAATTATATCTATTGATTAATTATGAATAATAACTGATTATGACTGATGCTATAATAATGGTATTCTTAATTATAGTATAATTTATAATACTATATGATATGTTATAAATTATGAATGATTATGTATGATTGATTTATATTGATTATATGGAATGAATAAATTGAATATCTATATGAATTCAAATATAAACTAAATTATTTTGATTATGATAATATGAATAAATGATATAAATGATATATGATATAATTTTAAATATGATAGACTGCATATATTTAAATATGTTAGTGATATACTAAAATATGAGTCTGTTTAATATGACAATATTTATAATTGATTATTCATATAAATATATCTATATATAATTATATTGAGATGATAAAAATAATGATATGATTATATCTAAATAATATATAAAATAATGGAATATATATAATTTAATTATAATAATATATGGTTATAAATCTATGTATTTAATAATGATAATATAATAAAATTTTGATTACTATATACTTATATAACTTACATTATTTGAAATTATTCCTTATATTGATAACCAAATATATATATACATATATTAATAAATACTAATTAAATATAAAGAATGATGTATTATTTAATATATAGATATATATATTATATCTATTTAATTGATAATATGATTGATGAAGTATAAATTATTATTAATAATTAGAGATATTTATAATATAATGGTATAATAATATATTATTATTTAAATATATTAATAATCTGATTTATGTGAAATCTTATATGGATATTATATATGATGAATTTAATATGAATATGGAATAATTGATATGTATATTGGTTATATTTTTCATATATCTAATTATTAATGTTAATAAAATACATGTTAAATAAAAATCTGATTATTGGGATATTGATAATAATGATTTCTAAATATATATATCATATATAAAAAAAATAATTAAACTCTAAAAATATGATTTATGCTATTATATATGTCAAATGATATATGGTTATATACAATTAATAAAAATATTATATAAACAAATAAAATTAATAATGGATATATGATTGCTAATTATATATATATTAAATATATATGGATTAGTTATAATTTGGGGGATCTTCACTAATATAATTTAAATATGTCCTTCTTACTATACCTATATAATTATCTGCTGCTACTCTCACTTATACCATATCATAATTCTTGCCTTCATATTCTGTCATATAATCTAATTCCTATTTCTCAATTTCAATAATGCTAACTTTTCTCTTCTACTAACAACACACTAATGATGTTCTTCATTTAATATTTAAATACTAACACATTTCCCTATCTATATATTTTATTGTTATGGAATGAAATATATATAATCATCTATACATTTTACTTCATACACTCCTGCTATTTTATCAATATTTTTATTGCACTTCTACTCATTTAATATCAATTCCATATATTCTGTGAAATACTTAATATGCATATGGATTATTGTACATTATATGGAACTAACTTATACTCCAATGCTATATAATAAATATAATAATAAAATATACATCATATGATTATATAAATATCTTATTGATATAACCGTATGCATAATGTTAAAATTATCATGAAATAATAATATTCTCACCTCCATTATCTAACTATGAAAAATTATTGATAATGCTATAATGTTCTCAATATTCTTGAAATCTACTATTACCTGTTTTACTATATCTCAAATTCACATATATGCATACTATGCATATTAATGTTCTCTACTACACTTTTCAAATATTTGATAATACTATCTAATTTATAATTTACACCATCACAAATAACAACTATTTATATACATATTCTACGATGGTTCATCTCACTGATGAATATATTGTGATCTCTTATATACTATATTATTAATATGAACTATTATTATAATATCATATTGATATTATAAATAATCATTATTTATATCGACTAAATAATAATCTTTCAATGATTAATATATTCATTTAAAATATGTTACTATCATTGTATTGATACTTAATGTACCCTGCAATATTTATCAAAATTAATCATTCAATGACTCATTTATATATTCTATAAGGATTAGTGCCTGTAGTCTTGTCTTATAATTAAATAGAGTGAGTAGTAGTGAATAAAGTGGAGGAGGAGTTAAAATAGTAGCAGTAGTTGTAGCAGTAGAGGCAAATTATGTTAATCCTCATTGGTGACACTCGCAGATTTCTGGTATCGATGGATGGTTTCCGATCGAACTACATCAACCGAGGACTCACGCCAACCATCCAGGACTTGCAGGAACGGGGTGGAGGGCGCCCTTCATGAAGCCCTCCTACCCTACCATCACCTTCTTTACCACTCCACCATCGCCACTGTGTACGGAACTGCCTCCTCCCCCACCATCAACCTTCCCTAACCACTACACCATCGCCACTGTAAGTACGACTGACTGCCTCCTAACCCCACCAGCACCTTCCCCCATCACTACCACATCGCCACTGTAAAGCCCGACTGGTGCCTCCTCCCTATCATCCCCTTCCCTAACCACTACCCATCGCCACTGTAAGTATGACTGCCTCCTACCCTACCATCACCTTTCCCTACCACTACACCATCGCCACTGTAGCCTGACTGCCTCCTACCCTATCATCAACCTTCCCTAACACTACACCATCGCCACCTGTAAGTTACTGACTGCCTCCTACCCTAACCATCACCTTCCCTAACCACTACACCATCGCCACTGTAAGTACCTGACATCCTGCCTCCCTACCCCAACCTCACCTTCCCCAACACTACCCATCGCCACTGTAAGTATGACTGCCTCCTACCCCACCATCATCTTCCCTAACCACTACACCCTCGCCACTGTAAGTCTGACTGCCTCCTACCACCACCATCACCTTCCCCAACCACTACACCATCGGCACTGTAAGTACTGACTGCCTCCTACCCTACATCACCTTCCTAACCACTACACCTCGCGCACTGATTAAGTACTGCCTGCCTCCTAACCCCCACCATCACCTTCCCCAACCACTACACCATCGCCCACTGTAAGTACTGACTGCCTCCTACCCTACCTCACCTTCCCTAACCCTAAAGACACCATCGCCACTGTGGTCTGGACTAGCTTCCTACCCCACCATCACCTTACCCTAACCACTCACCATCGCCTACTGTAAGTAACTGACTTGCCTCCTACCCCACCATCACCTTCCCTAACCACTACACCATCGCCACTGTAATACTGACTGCCTCGTCTACCCCACATCACATTCCCCAACCACTACACCATCGCCACTGTAAGTACTGACTGCCTCCTACCTACATCACCTTTCCCTACCCACTACACATCCGCACTGGATCCACTGACTGCGGCCTCCTACCCCTATCATTCACCTTCCCCTACCACTACACCATCGCCACTGTAATAACTGCTGACTGCCTCCTACCCTACCATCACCTTCCCTAACCACTACATACACCATCGCCACTGAGAGAAGTACAAGACTGCCTCCCTACCACCCCACCACACCTTTCCCCAACCACTACACCATCGCCACTGTAAGTACTGACTGCCTCCTCCCACCATCACCTCCCCAACAACTACACCATCGCCACTTGTAAGTACTGACTGCCTCCTACCACCATCACCTTCCCTACCACTAAACCATCGCCGACTGTAAATACGGGACGCCTCCTACATCACCATCACCTTCCCCAACCCCTGCAACACAGCCACTGTAAGTACTGACTGCCTCCTACCCTACCTCAACCTTCCCTAACCCACTACACCATCGCCACTGTAAGCACTGACTGCTCCTACCCACCATCAACCTTCCCAACCACTACACCATCGCCTACTGTAAGTTACTGACTGCCCCTCCTACCCTATCCATCACCTTCCCTAACCACTACAACATCGCCACTGTAGTACGACTGCCTCCTACCCCACCATCACCTTCCCCAACCACTACAACCATCGCACTGTAAGTACTGACTGCCTCCACCCGGTCACCAATCACCTTCCCCACCCACTACACCATCGCCACTGTAAAGCTCACTGACTGGCCCTCCTACCCCACCATCACCTTCCCTAACCACTACAAACCATCGCCACTGTAAGTACTGGACTGGCCTCCTACCCGTACCTCACCTTCCCCAATCACTACACACCATCGCCACTGTAAGTAACTCTGACTGCCTCCGACCCACCATCACTTCCCTAACCACTCCAACCATCGCCACTGTAGTACTGACTTCCTCTTGCCCTACCATCCCCTTTCCCCAACCACTACACCATCGCCACTGTAAGTACTTACTGCCTCCTACCCCAACCATCACCTTCCTTAACCACTACAAAAACCATCGCCACTGATAAAGTACTGACTGCCTTCCTACCCTATAACATCACCCTTCCCCAATCACTACACCATCGCACACTTTAAGTACTGACTGCCCATCCTACCCCACCATCACCTCCCCTAACCACTACACCATCGCCACTGTAGTACTGACTGCCTCTTGCCATACAATCACCTACCCCAACCACTACACCTCGCCACTGTAAGTACTGACTGCCATCCTACCCACCATCACCTTCCCTAACCACTAACACCATCGCCACTGTAAGTACTGACTGTCTCCTACCCCCACCATCACTTCCCTAACCTCTACACCATCGCCACTGTAGTACTGATGCCTCCTACCCTCCATCACCTTCCCTAAACCACTACCCATCGCACTGTAGTACTGACTGACCTCCTGCCCTTATCCAATCACCTTCCCCAATCACTACACCATCGCCACTGTAAGTACTGACTGCCTCCTACCACTACCATCACCTTCCCCAATCACTACACCATCGCCACTGTAAGTACTGACTGCGATCCTACCCCACCATCACCTTCCCTAACCACTAACAACTACACCATCGCCACTGTAAAGTAGCTGACTGCCTCCTACCCCACCATCACCTTCCCCAACCACTACACCCACGCCACTGTAAGTACTGACTGCCTACTACCCCCACCATCACCTTCCCCAACCACTACACCAACGCCCACTGTAATTACTGACTGGCCTCCCTCCCCACCTCACCTTCCCTAACCACTACACCCATCTCCCACTGTAAGTACTGACTAGCTCCTACCCCACCATCAACCTTCCCTAACCACTACACCATCGCCACTGTAAGTAACTGACTGCCTCCTCCCTAACCATCACCTGTTCCCTAACCACCTACACCATCGCCACTGTAAGACTGACTGCCTCCTACCCGCACCATCACCTTCCCTAACCACTACAACACATCGCCACTGTAAGTACTGACTGCCTCCTACCCACCATCACCTCACTAACCACTACACCATCGCCACTGTAAGTACTGACTGCCTCCTACCCCACCATCACCTCCCTACCCACTACACATCGCCACTGTAAGTACTGACTGCCTCCTTACCCCACCATCACCTTCCTTAACCACTACACCATCGCACTGTAAGTACTGCCTGCCTTCCTACCCCACCATCACCTTCCCTAACACTACAGACCATCGCCACTGTAAGTACTGAATGCCTCCTACCCCTACCATCACCTTCCCTAACCACTACACCATCGCCACTGTAATCTGAATGCCTCCTAACCACCACCATCACCTTCCCTAGCCACACACCATCGCCACTGTAAGTACTGACTTGCCTCCTACCCCACCATCACCTTCCCTAACCACTACAACATCGCCACTGTAATACTGAATGCCTCCTACCCCACCATCACCTTCCCTAACCACTACACCATCGCCACTGTAAGTACTGACTGACTCCTGCCCTAGCCATCACCTTCCTAACCACTACACCATCGCCACGTAAGTACTGATGACTCCTACCCCCATCACCTTCCTAACCACTCAACCATCGCCACTGTAAAATACGACTGGGCCCCTACCCACCATCACCTTCCCCAACACATACAAACCCATCGCCACTGGTAAGTACTGACTGACTCCTGCCCTACCATGCACCTTCCCTACCCACTCCAAACCATCGCCACTGTAAGTACTGACTGACTCCTGCCCCACCATCACCCTCCCTAACACTACAACCATCGCCAGTAAGTACTGACTGACTCCTAACCTCCTACCTCCCATCACCTTCCCTCCCACTAACACCAATCAGGGGGGGGGGGGGGGGGCCACTGTAATACTGGACTGCCTCCTACCCCCATCACCTTCCCTAACCACTACACCATCTGCCACTGTAGAGTACTGACTGACTCCTACCCCACCATCACCTCCTAACCACTACACCATCGCCACTAGTAAGTACTGAGGACTCCTGGGCCCTACCATCACCTTCCCTAACCACTACACCATCGCCACTGTAATACTGACTGCTCCTGCCCGCCACCATACACGCGTTATACCGCTGTGATGTTTTTTTTTTATGAGGCGAAATCGTGACCCCTTGCTGGGCTTACTGACTGATATTAATGCCCAGGAGAAGGTAATACGATACGGTTCTTCTTCTCTCTAAATTTAGTTTTGTATTTTAGCATAGTTAACCATATTATCAGGTAAACAGAGGCATAATTTTCGCATGAACCTTCAGATAGAATGGAATTTTCGCGGTGGGGTCCGTAAAAAATGGAACTATGATTATATAATTATATACTTATATTAGTAATTGATAATTAAATAATAATATAATCTATTATTAACTTATAATTATATATTATAGCTAAGCACGCACAGCACTTCTTACACCTGTCACCACCATCACCATCATCCACCACCACCTCCGAGCCGCTACCGCTTTCCTACTCTAACACCATACATAACATGATCTCAGCCATTTTACTTTCCTACTTTATTCCATTTAATTCGGCTGTTTCTGTTTTACTGTTTTATAATTACATGGTAACTATTATTTGTATTATATTTTTTTGCTGTAGTCTCGTGTTTTCGCCGTAACCAATAAACGTGATAACTCAGCCCCGCGTACTTTTTCTACTTTATTTCATTTAATTTGGCTGTTGTGGGTTTGTTGTTAGACTTTTAATCATATCATATCATGTTTTTTGCTTTAGTCCTCGTGTTCTCGCCGTCGACATACCCTTTGTTATTTGCATGACATTTTACATTCAGCGAGTAAGTTCACCAAGTGGCACCAAGGTCGGGTATCACACAACAACACACACACACACACCCACACACACACCACACACACACACACACACACCAAACAACACACACACACACACACACACACACACAAACACGACACACCTGACATATGCTTCCGTTATAACAAACATGCTGGTATATCAACATTTACTTGCTCTAATATTTGCAAAACAAAAACTAGTCGTGTTTGTATATTGATCATTCATCGCTCCTCCAGGAAAGAACAAAAACATCAGCTTCTAAGTTCTATTTCTAAAGTTTTAAACTCCAAGCTTTCATTTACAAAGACGTTTTTTTTCTTCTGTTTTGCAATTATGATAATCTTATGTTTGAGTGTCGCCTCCGTGGTGTAGTGGCTATCGTGCCTGCTACGAATCTGCAGGCCCTAGTTCGAATCCGGGGGTCAGGGCAAGTCCGGCGACCAGTCACAAAGCTGTTCTTCCTCCCTTTCGGGGTTGATAATGGGTACCTGGGGTAACCTGGGAAGGTCACTTGTGGTAATCCGGGTGTCACACTATCCTGTGTCCCTGGGCAACGGCCTCACCCACCACAGGCTCTAAGGGCTAATGCCACGGAGATGAGCACCCAGGGGGGGGGGGGGGGGGGGAATGGGCCACGCGCAGTTTAGCGTATGCTCCCATCTTTACCTTTTCCCTTTACCTATGTTTGAGTGTAGCTAAACGGAGTACCTGGGAGGGTTTTTTTCCCAAGGTACCAATGGAACAAATATAACGCACGTGAAATTTATTATATTTATTTTATCTAAGTCGTGAAGGTGAAATATCTTGGAATCGCATTTTTCTGAAGTCGTGCAGGGGAATTCTTGGAATCGAATTATTTACTGAAGTCGTGAGGGAAATATCCTGGAATCGAAGTATTTACTGGGAAGTCTGAAGGTGAAATATCTTGGAATCGAATTAATTTACTGAAGTTCGTGGCAGGTGAATATCTTGGAATCAATATTACTGAAGTCTGCTGGGAAATATCTTAGAATCGAATTATTTACTGAAGTCGTGAAGGGGAAATATCTTCACTTTCCGAATCAGTCACGCCAAAGAAGATGAATATGACAAACTCTGGAACTCTCTTCCTGTTTCTATTTTTACACCTCCATACGACCTTGTATATCTTTTCAAGCGAGGAGTAACAAACACCTCCCGAACTAAATGGCCCACCCCCCTTTTTACATTCTCTTACTGTCTTCTTTATAGGGACTGGCAATCAAGCGGGCTTTTTGTTACTTCTTTTTTGTTTGCCCTTGGCCGGTCCTTTGTGATGTAAAAAAAAAAAATGCACACCGATAAAACACCATCAATTGCATTCCTCTCACTCCCATCCTTCCCCCTCTTTCTCTCTCCAGGGGATGTACCCCCCCTCCCACGGATCTCGCCACCAGTTTTTATGATCCCGAGTTCAAATGCAACGTTCCGCTCGGGAGTCCGGAGAGTTTCGAGACCCGGTGGTGGGGCGGCGAACCGATTCTGGAAACGGTGGAGAAACAGGTTCGTGCGCGTCTTGATGACAAAAAACAGGCAATGGGTACTTAATCCCCAATTTAATTTTGATCCTACTCACCCCTAACCTTATCCTCTATAAACGTCCTCTCTCTCTCTTCTCTCTCTCTCTTTGCCATCTCTCGTCTCTCCTCGTCTCTCTCTCTCGTCCATCCTCCTCTCTCTCGTCTCTCGGTCGTCTCTCTCTCCTCTCTCTCTCTCTCTCTCTCTCTCTCTCTTCTCTCTCTCCCTCTCTCTCTCTCTTCTCTCTCTCTCTCCTGATTTTAATTATCTCTGATTTAGGTAATGAGTTTTTACTGTATATTTTGTTTCTTTTAATATGCTTTTATTCCTTTACTTTTTATTAGCATATTCTGTATATATATTTTAATAATCGAATTATTTTTCTATTTTTCCAATTTTTATAATTTTATATTTTTAATGTTTTAATGCAAAACGTGTAATTTAATTTATTAGCTTATTATCTTGAAAATAATTGTATGTAACGAATAACCACTGCCGGTGGAATAAAACTTTAATTAATTATTATTCTTATTATACTCTCTCTCTCTCTCTCTCTCTCTCGTCTCTCTCATCCTTCTCGGTTCTCCCTCTCTCTCTCGTCTCCTTCTCTCTCTCCTCCTCTCTCTCTCTCTCTCTCGATCTCTCTCTCTCTCTCTCTCTCTCTCTCTCTCTCTCCTCCTCATCTCTCTCTCTCTCTCTCTCTCTCTCTCTCTCTCTCCTCTCTCCCTCTCTCATCTCTAACTCTCTTCTCTCTCCTCTCCTCTCGTCTCTCTCTCTTCTCCCTCTCTCGTCTCTCGCTCTCTCCTCTCTCGCTCCTCTCTCCTCCTCTCTCTCTCTCTATTCTCTCTCTCTCTCTCTCTCCTCCTCTCGTCTCTCTCTCTCGTCTCTCTCTCTCTCTCTCTCCATCTCTCTTCTCTCTCTCTCTTCCTCCATATTGCATATAAGCTAAGCCATTTCTTCAATTTCTCAATTCATACCCACAGTTGTTTTTGTTCTCACTATTCCGTCATGGCCCTGACTCCTACTTACTACCCCTTTGCCCTTCTCTACCCCATCACTGCACTCTGTAACATCCCTTTTTATATATGTGTTCTTCCTTTCCATCTCTACTCCATAACTGCACTCTGTAACATCCCTTTTTATATATTTGTACTTCTTTTACTTCTCTATCCCATTACTGCTTCCTTAACATCCCTTTTCATATATTTGTACTTCTTTTACTTCTCTATCCCATTACTGCTTCCTTAACATCCCTTTTTATATTTTGCATTTCTTTTCCTTCCCCGCACCTTACCCTGTGACTTCCCTGCGGCAGGTTGCTCGAAGTGGCTGGACTTACCCGCTGACAACGTCCTTCTCTTCATGAACTCTGTACATGGATGACCAGACAGAGCGTGTCAATGACTTCGGTCCAGGACCTCCATTCAGGTAATGGACTCTAACTTATACCAAGTAACATAAGAACATAAGAAATAAGGAAGCTACAGCGGGCCGTGAGACAACACGTGGTAAGTTTCCTGTTTACAGATTTATATATTTATGTACTCATCAGAAGCAAATAATAAGATCATTTTCAACGGTTATGAAGATGAATATTGAAACGGTTAGGTAGAATAAACGGAGCACATGGATATTGAGTCTCCCATCCCTCCGTTTTCCTCAGTCACACTCCACCACTTATTTTCTCTCCATTTTCTTGATGATACGTCGGTGACGTAGCCTTTAAGCTCCGCCCTTGTGCGCGGCAGGTTGACTTGGCATCTGTTTCTTTTGACTTATACCACCTGAAGACCTCTGAGACATTCCGCACACTGACTCTTAACCCTTCACACCCAGATCTTTCCTTGGCTATAAAAATTCGTATGTTTTGTTAGCCATAAAATTACAACAAAATAGCTAATATACGAATAGTTTAGTCGACAGAGAGTACTAAACTGGGTTCATATCTATTAAACTATTGCTATAATTACAAAAACAAAACAAACGTCTAATGGTACCCTCAATTACAATGGAAATTACGTTAATGGTCTAAGGGTTTACGTTACAACATAATCCTTATATGTCTTGTTGTTCCTCTTCAGCTTAACTCGAAGTTACGTACCGTAATACTTACGTAGGTAACGGCGCACGTAGACGCCATGGTGGAGAGGTTTGGTTGAGGGTCCTGCAAGGCTCGCAAGTTGCCTGTCGTGTGTTAACAACCTGTTTGTTGGTGCGATCACGGCATGATGGAGGCCGGGCACCAACGCGCCATACACCTGGACCCAGTACATCCCCACCTTATCAACAGGACGGAGGTTTCTGGCAAGGGCATCTTCGGCAGGATACAACCCAAATGATGCAGGCAAGTGTAATGGTGTCTGTTGATTTTCTTTCTTGCTCTCATCTTTCTCTCTGTCCGTTCTGTCTGTCTGTCATCTGTCTTCTGTCTGTCTGCTGTCTGTCTGTCTATCTGTCCTGTCTGTCTGTCTGTCCGTATCTGTCGTCTGTCTGTCCTGTCTGTCCTGTCCTGTCTGTCTGTCTGTCCTGTCTGTCTGTCTTCCTGTGTCTGTCTGTGTCTGTCTGTCTGTCCTGTGTCTGTCGTGTCTGTCTGTCTGTCCTGTTCCTTCTGTCCTGTCTTCTGTCGTGTCTGTCTGTCTGTCTTGTCTGTCTGTCTTCTGTCTCTCTGTCTCTCTGTCTCTCTGTCTCTCCTCTCTCTGCTCCTCTCTCCTCTAACGCCCATTGTTTAACAGACTTGTTTATGTTTGCCAATACCAAATTAACAATGTTCTTAGCTCCTTCACCTCCTTGGACACAATATTATTAATGGTTGGTCAGGTAAAAACACACTCCCCTACTCCGTGTTTTTATCATTTACAACCTTTACACACATCTATTGTTTTCTATTAATCTCAACTCAATAACTCGAATCTCGACTCACTTTCGCATCTTTTTCTCCCGAGACGAAACAAGAGATGATGAACGCCCTCTCCTGCCGAAGACCAGAATTACGTGTGTACGATGAGGGACACGCTCCCCGCCCAGGGGGTTATAGTTATCCCTACTGTGTCTCCCTCACCCCTTCCATGGTCTATCATAATATAATAATGATCTTCTTTTGAAAATGTACTTATAGATATAGAATCCACTTAGGTTGAAATCGTAAACTCCAACTATAATGGAGTAGCAATCTTAAATTATTACTCAAGATTCATTACCCTCACCACCCTCAATAATTTCCTCACCACCTGCATCATCACGTCTTCTCATACATCATCGCAGTGGCGTTGTCCCCGTGCATTGCCATCTCCCGTTTTCTCTGATCATAGCGCCAGTATGCCCTCTGATATCTACGCACTTTATTCATCAAACTATATTTACTTACTCTGCCTAACTCTGTCACTAACTAACATTTTGGACCGCTATAGTTGTCTTGTTGTCCCCGTATTTTGAATCATTGTTTGAGTAAGGTTAAGTTTAAAATGAATCTCTCTTCTATACTTGTCGTTTTATCAATGCAACCGAAAGTGTATTTTATAAGTACAATTTTCAAAAGAAAGTAATGAACAGTGATGCCTCAACTCATATATAAATGTTCTTTTAAATCATTATACAGGCAATCGCAAATCTTGCAATGCCGTATATCCCAACTGGAACAGACTAACAATGCTAATAACAACAGCCCCGCATGAAGATATGAGATAATAGTTGTATATTATATATATTATTTTAATTGGTACGAGTGTTGCAGCTCATGAATACTAAAATAAATTAAAAGCGTACCACAGTTAGATTCTTCACTGGTTAGGTTTTGGGTCGCGTGGTTGTTGCTCTCAGAACCCCTTAACCAAAGTACCTACTACCTGATATCAGTTACTTTGCCTCACCGCCACGGCCACCTTCAGATCCAACCCTTCCCGCAGGTGGCACATGGGGCCGCCGCGCAGGGGGGAGGGACATCGTGGTGACCTGGACCCGGTCTTCAGCATGGGGGGCGACGCCTCCTCAAGGCAGACGCCGGTGACCACGGCTACGACAACTACTTCCGCCGTCATGAACGTACGTGCGTCCCACACACGAACACCACACACACACACACACACACACACACACACACACACACACACATATGACACACACAACACACACACACAACAAGGGCACACACACACACACACACACACACACACAACAACACACACACACACCCACACACACACACACCACACAGGTCCACACACCACAGCTATATGTGTTTGTGGCATGTTGATATAGATAGATAATAGATAGATAGATAGATAGATAGATATTCTATTGCCACACTCTATATGGGATAATCGAAATACAATGTAATATATGGTCCAACAAACACATCACCTTGAAATAAAACTGATACTACACATATTCAAAAGCAAAGAATATTCTAAAGACACATGATAAATACACACACACACAACACACACACACACACACACACACACACACACACACACACAACAACCACGTCACACACACAACACAAAGCACACACACACACACACACACACACACACACACAACACGACACACACACACACACACACACAACAACCACACACAACACACACACACACAGCACACACACCACACACACACCAACACACACACACCCACACAGACACCCACACACCACAGCACACACCACACCACACACACAAGACACACACACACACAACCACACACACACACACACACAACCCACCAACACAACACACAACAACACACAACACACAACACACACACACACACACACACACACACACACACACACACACACACACACACACACACACACACACACACAACACACACACAACAACACACACACAAACACCACACACACCCACACACACACAAACACACACACACACACACACACACACCCACACACACACACACACAAACACACACACACACACACACACAACACACAAGACACACCAGACACAAACACACACACACACACACACACACACACACACACACACAACACACACACACACAACACACACACAACACACACCACACCACCACACCACACGACACACACACACACACACACACACACACACAACACACACACACACACACAAACACACACACACACACACACACACAATCACACACACCACACACACCACCACACACACGGGATTGGCACACACACACAGCCACCAACACACACACACACACACACCACACACATCACACACACACATACACCACACACACAAACACACAACACACACACACACACACACACACCACACCACACAAACACACAACACACACATGGAGACCATAGCTGTCAGGACAATCCAAGCCTGGAGACATTTTCCTGAACGAACAGCCGATGCGTGGGAGGCACCTCTCCCGCCAGCCGCTCCTTGATCCTGCACTGCCGAATACACCGACGGTCAGAGTATTACTCAAAACCAGTGTATAGTGGTAACACTCATAGTCGACACGCCTGTGGACTCATATTTGGTGGCCACAACTATCTTACCTGGACTTTTGGATACCAGACAGGACCATGAAACGGGCCAAGCGGGGACGTTTGGGATGAAAGTTCTGATGGGTAACCAAATGAGGTCGGGATTGTCTCGCCAATTGTAGTAGGTGAGGCTCGGTCCTTCCCACCCCCGCATCTGGAACGCCGAGGAGACATGCAACCGCTGCCCCATCAGGTCAAACCGACCACAGCTGAGAACCAACGCATAATTATAACTCAATGCGTCATTTTTCTCCGAATTTTTCTTGTAAGATACACATGTCTCAGATACACTGCTGCATAAGAGAAGTTCTGATAAAAGTCAAAAGTGTAGCTGCAAATTTGATGTTCCATTATGAGAACTATTCTAAGCGATGAAAACTACTGAGAACTATGGAGATGGCTGTTCCCTGCTCCTGCTGTCTCCCATCCCACGCCGAGAATGAATGATACACGTTAGCGAGCATGAATGATACACGTTAGCGTTATTCGCAAAACACACGAGCCACATCAACAAGCTGGACTCGACATAGTGACAGCCTAAACACATGAATGGTGATACTCACCTTATCAAGATGGATGGTGAGGTTAAGAGGGAGGAGAGGCGAGTAGGGAGGCAGGTAGGTCTGGTAGTCGTCGGGGGTGTGCACCAACTGACACCCTATCTCATCGCTGTCATCCTCACACTCGGGGTCGAGAGAGCAGCGAGCCGCCAGCGACACGCACTGCCCCGATGTGCAGGTGAAGGCACCGGGGAGGCACCAGCTGATGGTTAGGTTGTGGCGTCCGGAGAGCTGCCGCTGCAGTCCGCACACTGCCGCCGTATCATTCAGCGTCCAAACCTTGCGACCCCAGAAAAAGTCGGCAGCATTGTGCTCAGCCATAAGAGTGTTTGTCGGTGTGTGGCGGAGTAGCCAGCGGGGCCCTGAATCGTGATGGAGCTGAACACCCGAGGGGCCCTGCAGGTAATAAATTCCGTGGGTTTTCCACCCCCCCGGTCCCCCCCATAAGCGAGGATACAGATTGGTGTGGTGGTCCACGATATCCTCTTCGCTACACAAACCGTGAATGTACACACGCAGATGACTGTCAGTACCATTGCACAAAGTACACGTCTCACTCATGATCTCCGTGGGCATCCACTCTCCGGTCCTCGTAATGACCAAGGAATGCATTTTTGTGCGGCCACTCGTGGTCCATACTTGAGAGTAAATGATGGGAAGCTTCTTCGGTCCGCTGAGCCACTGCTGGGCTAGTTGTTATCGTCGGTCACATCCAGCCACATGCCATGGATCTGCGTTGTAATCATCTGACACAACATGTTGCTTGGTTATGTAAGAAGTATTCGTCATTTTCCGCCCTCATCGTAGGGAGGGTCAGGGCGATGCCGTGACCCGAGCAGAACCAACGTGCCATCCGGGAGGTTATCTTTACAGCAACAGGAAAGTGTGTGTTTGCAGTTCTTTGGGAAGCAGCATTAAGCAGTCCCTTTGTACCTCTCCTTCCTCCTGCACACGGGATGGCCTCCAGGGGGAAGGAGTGAGGCCTCAGTGGGATCACAGTGTCCCACGGCGCTTACTTCTGGGGGGAGAGCATCCGCGGCCTGAACAGATAGAGCCCGTCACAGAAGAGGCCAGGAACACTTTGTGGGCATTAAAACCTCGCTGGTAGTCCTGGTCGTTGCCCAACACAAGCGTGCCGTTCAAATCAAGCCGGGTTGGGGCGTCCCATTTCGAGGCGTTTGGTTCCGTCCAGGAAAAGCGAGGCGCGACCGTCTGTTCCGTTCCGAGGACACACGCCTGAGTACCATCGTTTGTGGCTCCACGTCCCGCTGAACGGCGGGAGTCCTGGAGCAACAGACTACACCTCAGGTCTACCATCTCTTCAAGTAGTTCTGTAGTTGTGCGTGAGCGAAGGGAGTGGTTAGGCCACCTCAATCCCTGCTTGGTGTGTTATCAATCACGTGTGGGTTGGTGTGTGTGACAACTGTGTATATAGAGTAGTGGGTAGTGTTCATATATAGTGTTTTATTGCTTATAATCATAAATTTATCCTCACTATGCATGCATTGTGTTTGTGTGTGTGTGTGTGTGTGTGTGTTTGTGGTGTGTGTGTTGTGTTGTGTTTGTGTGTGTAAAAAGATCGCATCATAAAGCAATTCTGCCAGTTAGGTGTGCAATGTATGATGTAGAAATGTAGATATAGTGGCGGCGCCCTTTGTAAACTGTGTGTGGCAGCGTAGCAGTTGACTTTACACAACAGTATACTATTAGCCCACCACCCTGTGTCACGCCCCTCGTGCTGTAGTGGTGGTTCAGTAGGAAAGTAAAGGAAAAAAGTAAAGAAAAGAAGGAAGTGAAAGTAAAAAGATAATAAAAGGAAAGTAAAAAAGTTCTCTGTGTAGGTTTTGTGGGCATATTGATTTATTGTTGTAATAATTGTAGCCGACACTGAGACTTTAGCCATTTACGTAGATTTGAAACGTGAGCATTTCTTCTTGGTTGAACGTGTGTTTGGGGTGCGTGGTGGTGTTGTCTTTACCTCAGCAACACATCATGGCTGCACGCAGTATCGCCTGCACGTTATCTGTTACCAAGTGTGGGTGTGTTGTATGTGTGTGTGTGGGTGGTGGGTGTGGGTGTTGGGTGTGTGTGGTTAGGGGGTGGGTGTGTGGTGCGTGTGTGGTGTGTGTTCGGTCTTGTGCTTCACATAAATATGATTGCGTCAACCAACAGCCCCAACTCCCTTTTCTTGCGCCACTGCATCACTTGGACAGGCAACTACTGGCGACGCTTCACATACATGCAGACCCACTAGTCTCTCCAGAGCACCAAAGATGTGATGAACCAGAATACCAATCTTGTTTTTGAAAGAACAATGTTACAAATATGAATAAAAAGGAAAAAAACAAAAAAAAATAGTGCTCAGCAATTGCCGTTTCCTAATAAAGAAATTTTAGACAGAGTCCTCGAAAAACACGTATTTTGGCGTTGTAAAAAACTTCTGTCTAGGAAAGATTCAATGTTAAAGATAGGTGATAGGAAAGGAAGGATATAAGGTGGCATAGTAAGGTGGAAACACGCTCAGGTTTGTCTATCCATCTAATCCTACGCAAATTCGTGTGCGTGTGTACTTTTATGTAGAAGGTTTAAAGCTGTGTAATAACTAGTTGCCTTTTAACATGTGTTTGCATAAGATATTGAACATAGAGACAACGTAATACGTAACTAGAATTGGTTAAAATTTATGGCATAGTCGGGGAAACTTTTTCTTTTTCACTAAATTAAGAACGATGTTCGTTTGTTCGATGGTCCCTTTACTACTTGTAACGAAAACAACAGAGTGCATCTGCTTTTAACCACTATAGGGTTGGTGGGATGAGGATGCGTTGTGTTGTTTTCTATTGTGCTCCCTTTTTATGGGTAGGCACACGGCTAAACAAGAGCCCCGTCGGGGGTTGACTGCTGCAAAGGCCTAATTGTTTTTAAGGTGGATGTAATCTGCTACAAAGATCTGCGATCATTTGAGTGGAGGCTAGAGCTATCCGCTATGTGACGCTGCTATCGTTGTCTGGGCCGGACTCAGGCCACACGTGGCGGAGGGCTGGGTCCAACTGGGCATCGGAGATGTACGTATAGTGTTGGAGGGATCACTCGATTTCGAAGCATGTATAGCTGGGCATTGGTCAGGGCAGTCTGCATGGATCTGGAGCGCACATCGGTACCAAGGCGGAGTCGATTAGCGGGACCACCCATCCATTGGAGGTAAACCTGGTGGAAGGGTGGAGGGGTTCTCGTCGGGTTGCTGTGGCGTACCACGTCACCGACCTTGACCCCTCCTCCATTGCATCCTTGAATATAAGATGCGATACTGAGAGTTTATATAAAATAGGATCAAGATGAAAGTAATTGAGCCTTTTGCTGTACGAACAACGGAGCGGAGAAGGTTTATAGTTTTAGAGGACGGTGATGGGACCGAATAATACAATGAATGGAGAGATCATGGTTGGCCAAATTGTGAGAATACAAAGTTATTGCATGGTTAATGAAGGGAAACATGTGGACAATCGGCAGATTTGTGAGAGATATAAAGTTCATTATTTATTTGATTACGAAGAAAGCATGTGCGGGGACCACGCCCCTCCTGCCTGGTGAGTGCCTGTGCGTGGTTCCCTTCATGCCCCGCCCTAACACATCTTTGCCTCGTCGCGCTGCTGGGCTGAGGAGATAATTGTTTGACATTTGTTTTTGTTTTTTCCATCACAGAAGACTGGCTTAGGGCAAAAATATTATTAGCAACATAAAAGCGCGCTTAGTTTCCATTCCCTATAAAAAAAGACATTAAGATCCACTAAATGTTTTTACAGAAGGACAAGAACATTCCCCTGTTCACCTACAATGCCACAATGCACCTAAAATGCCGCCTTCAGCCCTGCATCGAGACTAATACGTGTATCCAGAAGATGGCTTGAAAAATCATGTACGTCAATCCCAGTAACACTTTTAGCTCCTGCCATAGACGTCTTCACAGTCTGTGCTTCTTTAACTGAACTTGCCTACGAGCTTTGCACAGTCCAGGAGGGGGAAAGTAGGGGTTTTTTGGGGAGGGGGATGAGAGGGGTGTTGTGGCCATTGATTAGCAGGTGGGCGATGACAATGGTGGTGAGGAAAGCGATACTGAAGACGAACCAGATGTCGACGTGTTTGAGATTATTGGAGGTGCTGGGAAGGGCGGCGAGGACTCCGAGTGAGGCGACCAGGCGAGCAGCGTGGTGAGGCTCATTACGCTCGGTCCTGGAAACTGTCGAGTGCAGGAAGAATGAGGCGTAACCCGATGGCGTGAGGGAACCGTTGGTAAAAGGTGGAGAAGAGGTGATGCACAGGACGGGCGGTGGAGGCAGAAGCGGACAGAGCCGTGTGCTTTTGTTTGGTAAGCTGCAACAGAGGAAGAGGAACTTAAGTTTATTTGAATGCCTTTTATAGTCTTTCATCTAGTAACATTCCAGCCATCATTCCAAATATCTGGAAAACTAGTTCCAAGAGGGTTCACGGCATGATGTATCAGGAATGTTTTTACAGCCTGAGCAATGTATGCCTTCGTAAAGTCCATTGTTAGTATATCCATTACTATGAATACATAACAAACAGCTCTCAGCAACCCAGTGAATACCATCTTACAACGTTGTAAGAGAATTGTTGAGAGGCATTGTCACTCTGCAAACCCTGTGTAAGAGTTTATATCTGACCTCTGACCTGAGTGTTAGGGGAGGTGACGGTGACTCCGGGTGTGGAGGGCACGTGGGGTGCTCGAGGTGCAGGGGCGGCGAAGGTATCCGCACCGCCTTTGTCGATCACGTTAGCACGGTTATGGTGTGGCGACCGCATGGAGTTCAAATGGGTACAGCGCCAGTTGAGGTCCGCAGTGCCGTTAGACTCGAACTCCTCGAATATTCCAGCTCGTTTTCGGGCACCCGAGTATTTTAGTCTGGCAACACTGCGCTCACTATCATGTTCCCCCGACCCTTGTTTCGGCAATAACTCCCACCTAAACACTACAGCTACAATACCAACCATAACCCCCCCTTAACACACACACACACACACACACACACACACCACACCACACGCACACACACACACACACACACACCACACACACACACACAAACACACACAACACACACACACACACGCACACACACACACAAGCACACACACACCAACAAATACACCACACCGTCATGAAGAGACCATACTGTCAATACATCCAAGCCTGGAGACCTTTTCCGGACAGAACAGCGATGGCGGAGGCACCTCTCCGCCAGCCGCTCTTGATCTGCACCTGCGATACACGACGGTCCAAGAGTCTTACTCAAACCAGTGTATAGTGGTAACACTCATATCGACGCGCCTGGACATCATATTGGTGGCCACAACTATCTTCCTGGACTTTTGATACCATACAGGACCATGAAACGGGGCCAAGCGTGGACGGTTTGGATGAAGTCTGATGGTAACCACATTGAGGTCGGGATTGTCTCGCAGATTGTAGTAGGTGAGGCGTCGGTCCTTCCACCGCAGATGGACGCCGAAGGAGACATGCACCAGCTGCCCCATCAGGTCCACCGACCACAGCTGAGAACCAACGCATAATTATAACTCAATGCGTCATTTTTCTCCGAATTTTTCTTGTAAGATACACATGTCTCAGATACACTGCTGCATAAGAGAAGTTCTGATAAAAGTCAAAAGTGTAGCTGCAAATTTGATGTTCCATTATGAGAACTATTCTAAGCGATGAAAACTACTGAGAACTATGGAGATGGCTGTTCCCTGCTCCTGCTGTCTCCCATCCCACGCCGAGAATGAATGATACACGTTAGCGAGTATGAATGATACACGTTAGCGTTATTCGCAAAACACACGAGCCACATCAACAAGCTGGACTCGACATAGTGACAGCCTAAACACATGAATGGTGATACTCACCTTATCAAGATGGATGGTGAGGTTAAGAGGGAGGAGAGGCGAGTAGGGAGGCAGGTAGGTCTGGTAGTCGTCGGGGGTGTGCACCAACTGACACCCTATCTCATCGCTGTCATCCTCACACTCGGGGTCGAGAGAGCAGCAGCCGCCCAGCCACGACACGCACTGCCCCGATGTGCAGGTGAAGGCAACCGTGGGGCACATCTGATGGTTAGGGTTGTGCGTCCGGAGAGCTCCGGGAGAGGAGAGAGAGGAGGAGAGACTGCAGTCCGCACACTGCCGCCGTATCATTCAGCGTCCAAACCTTGCGACCCCAGAAAAAGTCGGCAGCATTGTGCTCAGCCATAAGAGTGTTTGTCGGTGTGTGGCGGAGTAGCCAGCGGGGCCCTGAATCGTGATGGAGCTGAACACCCGAGGGGCCCTGCAGGTAATAGATTCCGTGGTCGTCAGAGCGAGGATACAGATTGGTGTGGTGGTCCACGATATCCTCTTCGCTACACAAACCGTGAATGTACACACGCAGATGACTGTCAGTACCATTGCACAAAGTACACGTCTCACTCATATCTCCGTGGGCATGCCACTCCACTGTCCTCGTAATGACCCAAAGGAATGCATTTTTGTGCGGCCACTCGTGGTCCTACTTGAGAGTAATGATGGGAAGCTTCTTCGGTCCCTGAGCCACTGCTGGGCATTGTATCGTAGGTCACATCAGCCACAACCATCGGATTCGCGTTGTAATCATTGACGACAACATGTTGCATTGGTTATGTAAGAAAGTATCTCCTCATTTTCCCCGCCTCAGGACGTAGGAGGGCAGGGCGCAGGCCGTGAACCGAAGCAGAAACCAACGTGCCATCGGGAAGGTTATCTTTACGGCAACAGGAAGTGTTGTTTGTCACTTCTTTGGGATCAAGATTAGCCATCCCTTTGTATCCTCTCCCTCTACCTGCCACGGGATTGCCTCCCAGGTGAGAGTGAGGCCTCAGGGGGATCACCGTCTCCCACGGCGCCTACTTCTGGGGGGAAGCATCCGCGTCCAAGATAAGGCCCCGTCACCGAGCCAGGAACCCTTTGTCGGCATTAAACCTCCGCCTGGTTAGTCTGGCCGTTGCCCAACAACAAGCGTGCCTTTCAAATCAAGCCGTGTTGGGGCGTCAATTTCGAGGCGTTTGGTTCCGTCCAGGAAAAGCTTTGCGCGACCGTCTGTTCCGTTCCGAGAGGACAACACGCCGAGTACCATCGTGTGGCTCCACAGTACGCTGCCACCCTCCACTCGATGGCCCTTGTACTCCATGAACGAGATCTTGAGCCGCGGCCCGCCACGCGAAAACAGAACCGTGGCAAGGGGGAAATAGGAAATGATAGGGTAAGAAGGACTGAAGGAGGGAAGAGGAGTTACGGGAGACATGTTTGCACAGCATTATGTTCCTCAATCTTCGTAATTCTATATCTTTTCTCTATGAATCAAGATAACGAATGTACCCACAGAATACAAATTTGATAAGGGAGACCATGACAGTGTTATATAAACAAAATTTCTGTATAGATATCGTTGTATGCGGCAAAGTACTATTCAATAGGTGTTGATTGGGAAAATGACGATGGAGTATAGAGCACGGCAGTATTTCCCAGTGTGAGGCGTCTCTGTTCCCCCCGTGTGTGCTAGTAGCTGAGCAGGATGCTGAACGCCCCCGAGGTATGTCCACGCGGAACCACAGGCAAGGGTGAAGGGAGTCCAGTGTGGCGGCAGCGAGGGAGTGGACTGAATGGGAGTGTTGGGACGGTGACCTGTGGAGCTGGAGGGGAGGAGTGAGGGAATGAACGTTGGGGCAAATGGGGTGGGGCAGCGGTGGAGGGGAGGTTAAGTGGACATAACTAGAAAGGATGGGTACCTGCACGACTGGTTTGGTAGAAGTGGAGTCATCGGCAGTGGTGAGAGGAAGTTGTGGTGTCTGAGGTGCGTTTCAGGAGACACGCCGCGGGGTGGTGCTTGAGAAGTGACGAAGGGGGATGACGGCGGAGCCAACGTGTTCCCTCTCTTGGAAAGACGAGACCCTCGACCAGCATGAGGCGCCAACCGACCTTCCCTGGAGGAACCTGGCGATGACCTGATTCAAGGCCGTGGCCCTGCAAAGGCGGGTCTTTGGCGTCCGGGCACATGAAAGTCCTCGCTGCATCAGGTTGGTAAGTCACCATGCCCTGCACTCCACCGCCGAACCCGGCAGACTCCACTACACCTGGGTGCAAGTGTGGAACTGTCTTTGTGTGTGTGTTTATGCATAATAATTAGGTCCTCCATGGTTGTTTTGACCGGTCCGTGACCATAACGGATAGATCATTTTTGGAAAAAGGTTAGTGAAGTTGGTGATAGACAGAGCAACTAAGAGCAAGTAAAGGAATCGTGGAGAAGAATATGGACAGGCTGTTTAGACATACGGCCGGCCCTCACACGATCTTCCTTGCAAGGAACCCAGGAAGCCCACTGCTCCAACCCACCAGCTGTGCCACGCGAGAGCACACACGTGCAATGTGACTGCCCCCTGGCCAGCAAGTTCCCTAACTTTGACCTGAGTGGCTGTACTACAGAGGATCAGTTGGGAGGGAGAGTGCAATGATGAGACAGGGTCTACAAGAATGAACGCAAGAGCAAGTGAAAGCAGCAAAGGAGAAAGCAGCTGAAAGGAAGGCTAAGCTTGAAGAAACAGAAGCAGAAGATGAAAAGGTCAGACGGTTCTTGAGTTTGTGCAGGAGCAGAATGTTTCCTGGGCCAGGCTGAAGTATCACCCGGATTCTTTGAGGATAGGGGACGGAGGAGTCGTTCACACCTGCCACTCAGAGGAAAGAGGCAGGAGCAACAGAGGCTGCCATACTGGTAGACCGACTGCTCAGGGAGAGGCGGGGTCCCGGCACCCCTTGTATGCAGTACTTGACAGGCCAGCTGCAAGAAGAAACACAATGCCAATTCCGGAACCTGGCGCTGGCAAGCAGCCGGTTTCGACGTTCCGCCAACTGCTGCTGCTGCCTTGGCTTCTGGATTCCTCCAGACCTTATCGCTGGGGGGGGACGGCCACCTCTCTCCAACATTTCGTAACCTGGTTCTGTGATCCTAACAATCTGAGGAGTGCCAGGCAGGATGCCATGGCATCGGCCAGGGACCTTGACCAGGGGAAGCACCAGGGTACGCAACATAGATTGGATTGGGTTACGATGGGGGAGGAATGCAAGACCACGGCGATGTGCCCGACAGCTATGGGAAACCTGCACCCCGGGTTGATCAGGGAGGAGGCAAATGTGTCAGTGGACAGGAGCCATCCTGGAAGGTAACTTTGGCACTTTGTACGCAGATTACCCGGTGCCACCTGAGAAGTCTGGCGTTTTCAAGGGTGGCTCGCTCTCTATGATCTGCTGTGACATACGACCTCCACCGACTCACTGATCGTACTGCAAGGTGACTCAACTAGGGCCAACAACGGGTGGGAAGCCATTCTTTCTGGAAGGCCACCTCACGCCCATTTGGATAAGATGCTGGCGCCAAGCTCCTTCTGGAGTATAATTGCGTGTTGCACACAAAACGAGTTGCCACTAGCGCCACCTTATCACCAGCAACGACGGGCCTACTCATCTGACACTGGCTTCACGGGTCCAGTGTGCAGTCGCTGTCCAGGCGTGAATCAGATGCAGTACAGACGCAGAGTTCAGAGGAGTCCAGGCTGTGAAAATCTCACGGTGAGATACCGGATGTATATCCTGGTCACCATGTCCACTGACCAGCAGGTCCCTCCTACCGGCTGGTCCAGGGGCTGTGAAGCGGGCGTTCTCGCCGCCCCGAGCTGCAGGAGATCAAGTTGGCAAGGGTGTCCCCATCCAGATGGCTCACCACAGGCCCAGTCGCTCGTGTACATGTGGACCAGAAAGCATGGACTGACTGGCAAAGACTGAACACCCTTTGGAATCCTAGTCCAAGTACTGCCTGCAGGTTTACTTCAAACTCTACTACGACATCAGGTTCACCTCACAGACTAGAGGACGGCCCCAAGCACATCCTCTCACGCAGCTCATAGTGTGAGGTCGCAGCCCAAGAGAGGTCCAAACAGCTAGTGACCTTCTACCGTGCGGACAGGAGCATGGTTCGCACACTCAGAATTTGTCCTCCTCTCGCTGATGGCGAGTCAGAGTGCAGGACGACCGGCAGGTTCGGCCGTGACCCAGATTTTGAAGCTGAGGGCTGTGCGGAGGAGTATGGGACACCAACGTGTAAGAACCTCGCATCACACCCAAGCTGAACTTGTCAGACACCACTTGGCAGACACTGATCGAGCTGGCAGCCTGCCAGGTGCACGAGCCGGCATTCACCTGTTCACTGTGGGTCAATCGCAGGAGATCCTGGTCAAGCCGTACGAGGTTCCGGAAGTTCTCCTATCCAAACTCAGAGCACCGAAAGAGTCGTGAAGGCAGGTTACAGTAGCTTCGCGCAGTGGTATTGGCGCAGGCCAGAGACGGGTTCATCCGGGCTCGGGCCCACCTACCGGGAGATCCCATGCCCTGCTTTCAGGTCTAAGAAGACTGATGGACAAGTGCTATTCTAGGCCAACGGAGAGCACTGGTGACACTGTGATGTAGTCCTGATGAACCACCGATCAGAAAGAGCTTGACCACGCTAGTCCTTTGGAACTCATATTGGTGTCATGATCAATAAACATGACCAACCGACACTGCGTACTCATTTATAGCATTATTCGATAAGGGTGCAATATAAAAGTGGGATTTTGCATAGTAAGAATTGCTCAAATGCAAAAATGAGCAAGATAAAAGCGTCTAGAGTATTCCATTTTTACATAGGAAATTGGCATGCCAAGTTGAGAAAAAGAATTTAGAATTTTTTGTTATACGGCGTACCCTCCTAGGGTACGCCGTAGGTCCAATGAGCAGTGCAATCTACGATTTATTTCGAATTAAGCAGGTGTTTTCCTTATGTAGATTTTAAATTTTAAATTCTTATTGAATTTGAAGGGTGGTGTTTTGTCCTCTTTTAACTTTTTGGTTTGAGCACTTCTTGCTATGCAAAAATGGACGTTTATATTTTATATGCAAAAACATACTTAGCACCCGCAAGTAAACGGCTTCATTTGCACCTATCATCAATTCTTGATCGTCTTTTCAGGATGGCTTCTCCTTGTAAACCAAGTGTTCGAAGCCCGCAACTAGACAGAGCTCTGGATCCAAGGTTTGCCGCCTTGTTGGCGGTGACGAGAGTTTTGCTGAGAGTGCGGTGCCTACGTATCGCGGCGTGATGAAGAGGGGAATCCTTCTCCAAGAACTCAGCGGCATCTGGGAGGGTGTTGACAAGCGGGGGTACCCCGTGAGAGACATTGCGAAGGATCTGACCCCCATGGTGATTGCCCAGTGGAAGAATCAAACTGCCCAGTTTGCACCTCCACTATTATAATCTATATATATATATATATTAGTATCATATATATATATATATATATATTATATATATTAATATATATATATATATATAATGAAGATATAAACCAACAAAAAAAAAAAAAAGGAACCGCGGTTAGAAACATAATGTGAATTGTTGTATATTTTGGTCACGTATTCGCTATACATAAACCGATCATCCCCTACAAATCGATACAAATTTTTTTTTTTTTTTTTTTTTTGTAAATGAAATATACAAAATTAAAAATGTTTACGCATTTTACAACAATGTCTAACCTAAAAATAAAAATAAGATTATAAATATTAATAAAATACTACCACCTACCAATCAACATTGCAGTGGAGTGTGGGATTCCCACATGGTTTAAAAGCCACACAAGCGGGGTTGAAGTGCCCTTGCGCAAAGGGGATGGTTTTGTGGTGGTGGGTGAGGAGGCTGTCCACATATCGAATCGGGTGGAGTCGTGGGAGCTTGTGTTGTAAAATGTTGAAGTCTTGTTTTTTAGTGGGTGGCCTGATCTTCGGCATGATCCCGAATGGCTGAAATGGTGGTTTGGACACTGTTTGCCAGTCCTGTGATACACTCCCCGATGCTCCGCGATCCTAGTGGTGGGTGCGTTTGGTCTGCCCATATAAGCAGCGTTACAGCTCTGCACGTAAATTGGGTACACCACCTGAGGAACACAGGGCATCAGGATTCTCTCCTTGAGTTTTAAAACAGTGTGATAACGTGAAAGGCGGCTTGAACACTACTCTAACGCCGAGACTTGTGTATAAATTGCCGGCAGCATGAGTTGACTTTGTTTTCGATGGAAAATATTTTGTTACCTATGAAGGGAATATAAAAGCACGAACGGCTTTTTATGGCGTATGAATTAGGGGGAGGGGTGAGTGTAGTTTATTTAACTGTTTTACCAATGTAACGGAGGAGAGAAATCCTGATTGCCCTGCGTTCCTCAGTGGTGTACCAATTTAAGTGCAGTAGCCTGTAACGCTTGCTTATGATTGGGCAGACCAAAACGCCACCTCACCACTAGGATCGCGGGCATCGGGGATTGTCTCACAGACTGGCAAACCAGTTCCAAACCAACCACCATTTTCCAGCCATTCGGGATCATTCCGAAGCCTCAGGCCACCCAATACCAACAAAGACTTCAACATTTAGCAAACACAAGCTCCCAGACTCCACCGATGGATTTGTTTGAGAGCCTCTCACCCATCCACCACAAACCATCCCTTTGCGCACAGGGCACTTCAACCCCCGCTTGTGTGCTTTTAAACCATGTGGGAATCCCACACTCCACTGCAATGTTGATTGGTAATGTGTTAGTATTTTTATTAATTGTGTTATAATTTTTATTTTTATTTTCGGTTAGACCATTTTAAATGCGTACAATCAGTTTTTAAATTTGTATAGTTTCATTTTAACAAAAACAAACAAAAAAAAAATAATATTTTTTGTATCCGATTTTAGGCCTGATGATGGCTTATGTATAGCCGAAACGTACCAAAATAAACAATCAAAAAAGATGTTTCTAACCCGCGCTGGTTTATATCTTCATTATAAGATCTCGATTCCCTCATGGAGAAAGTATTGCCTCTATTGATATATAATTATATATATTATAGATATATATATATTATATTATAAGATATTAAGTGGAAATTATCCACCAATCACCCTCTTAATAATTGGTAGAGTGGTGGTTTTGTTTCCCACCCCCTTTGTGAGGCGGTATTGTCCGCTAATCATAGGGGTGTGGTAGGGATGTATATTATATATAAATTATAATGGTAATGGTATTAATTAAGGTAATTTACGTAATATGCTAAGTACTGGGATAGATATAAATTAACAATTCCCAGTGGTTGTAAAGCATTGTTCAACTTATATTAGCACCTTAATTTGGAGCGACCTGGCTATTGGTCTCGGTTATAATATTGCTCCTACCCTGCGTCTATAACGTTGTCAAGGTATTGGTAGCGCTGCCTGACGCCACGACGTTTACCACGTGTAGTAGAATTTGGTGGCGGCTGTTGCCGCCGCCGCTGGCTTAGAGGTCGGTACAACTTCCAGACCCTCTACCGAGTAAAACATCTCTTTTAAATATATACGTGCTTGTATGTATAGTTTACTCCCAGACCCTTACGTTAATACACCTTTGACCTGGCTTTTCTCCTTGAATTATTGCGCGAAGAACAAATTGTACATACGTTTATTTTGTACATATAAGTGTTAAACGATAGGACATGTTTATCAACACAGTGTATATCCTCGCCACGCGTCGTGTAATAACTGGTTAAATGAAACCCCGCCTGACTGCCGGGGGGAGGGGGGGGGGGGATAGCAATAACGCTTCCGTCTCCGCCCTTCACCTGCAGCCTCGATCACGCTGACCACTTCTAATAACACGACATTGCAGTATTGATAAGCCTATACACCATTCAACCCTACTACTCCACCGATAAGTCTCTTAGTTATTTGACTCGCTGGGGTATTGTGTCGGGATGAATAGACGATGGGTTTCTATAGGATAGAACTCAAATTAAATATATTTTTGTGACATAAATTTTCCACATATAATATATATATATTATTGTATATATATAATTATATATATACATAATTATATATAAATATAGTTATTAGATAATTATAGATATACATATATATATATATATTATATATATATATATATAAATATTATATATAATTATTCCTATATAACATATATATAGATAT
>JACEEZ010017780.1:52500-65000 GCA_016584305.1 Chionoecetes opilio
TATAGGAATATTTTATTGTTTCTTAGAATAATTTTTCTAGATGTTCGCTTTTTAGCATTACAATATATTAAATTTACTATTTTTACCTGAATGATGCCAAGTGCCTTGGGCGAACGTTGCATAAAACAACCCAAGTTATACCGAGTGTCTCGTCTACCCTGAAACATCATGATATATATATTTATAATATACATATATATATATATATATATAGATATTAAATTATCTATAATATATTATATATATTATATAGATATATATACTTCTATGTATATATATAATTATATATATATTATAATATTAATTAAGTTATATATATAATTATCTATATACATAATTATATAGCTATATATTATGTGGAATTTATGTCACAAACATATATTTAATTGAGTCTTACCTATAGAAACCCATCGTCTATCTCATCCCGACACAAATACCCAGCTAGTCAACTAACTAAGATACTTTATCGGTTGATAGTAGGGTTGAATTGGTTATAGGCTTTAATTCAATACTGCAATGTCTGTTTATTCGAGTGGTCAGCGTGATCGAGGCTGCAGGTGAGGGCGGAGCGAAGCTTTATTGCTATCGCGTCAGGCGGGTTTCATACCAGTTATCCACGACGCGGCGAGATATATCACTGTTTTGATATTAACATGTCCTATCGTTTAACACTTATATGTCCAAAATACACGTATGTACACATTTTTTTCTTCGCGCAATAAATCAGAGAAGTCACAGTCAATGTGTTATTAACGTCAGGGCTGGAAGTAAACTTAGTACATTACAGCAAAGTATATATTTCATAAAGAGATTTTTTACTCGGTAGAGGCTGGAAGTGTACTGACCTCTAGCCAGCGCGGCGACAAGCCGCACAAATCCTACCTACACGTGTCAATCGTCGGTGGCGGCAGGCATCGCTTACCAATACCTTGCCACGTATACACGCAGGGTAGGAGCAATATTATAACGACGCCCAATAGCCAGTCGCTCCAAATTAGGTGCTAATATAGAGGTGAAAATGCTTTAACAACCACTGGGAATGTTTCATTTATATTATCCCAGTACTATCAGTTACTTAAAGTTACCTTAATTAATACCATTACCAAGTATAATTCTATATAGATACATCCCTACGCCACCCCCTATGATTAAGCGACATACTCCACTCACAAAGTGGGGGGAAACAAAACCCCACTCTACCAATTATTAACAAAAAAAAAAAATCAAAGAATCTAATAAAAAAAAAGAAAAAATAATAAAAAAAAAATAAAAAAAACAAAAAATTAAGAAATTAAAAAAATATTAAAAAAAAAATAAAAAAAAAAATAAAGTAAAAATAAATATCATAAAAGAAAAAAAAAAAATATTAAATAAAAATAAAAAAAAAAGAAAATAAAACACAATGAAAAAAAAAAAAAAAAAAAAAAAAAAATAGAAAAATAAAATATAAAAAAATAAAAAATAAAAAATAAAATATTAAAAAATTTAAAAGATGGTGATTGGTGGATAATTTCCACTTAATATAATATATATATATATAGTATATATATATTATATATATATATTATATATAATAGAGGCAATACTTTTCTCCATGAGGGGAATCGAGATCTTATAATGAAGATATCAACCAGCGCGGTAGAAACACTTGATTGTTTATTTGGTACTTCTCGGCTATACATAAGCATCATCACCAGCCTAAAACATCGGATCAAACAATTATTGTTTTTTTGTTTTGTTTTTTGTTAAAATGAAAATATCAAAATTAAAAAATGATTTACGCATTTAAAATGTCTAACCTAAAATAAATAAAATTATAAAACATTAATAAAGAATACTACCCTAACCAATCAACATTGCAGTGAAGTGTGGGATTCTCCACATGGTTAAAAAGCACACAAGCGGGGTTGAAGTGCCCTGTGCGCCAAAGGGATGGTTTGTGGTGGTGGTGAGGAGCTCTCACAATATCCTCGGGTGGAGTCGTGGGAGCTTGTGTGTGAAAATGTTTGAAGTCTTTGTTTGTTATTGGGTGGCCTGAGGCTTCGGAATGATCCCCGAATGGGCTGAAAATGGTGGCGTTTGGACACTGTTTGCCATTCCTGTAGACAATCCCCGATGCTCCGCGATCCTAGTGGGAGGTGGCGTTTTGGTCTGCCCAATATAAGCAGCGTTACAGCTACTGCCTTAAATTGGTACACCAGCTGAGGAACTCAGGGCATCAGGGATTCTCTCCTCCGTTTACATTGGTAAACAGTTAAATAAACTACACTCACCCCTCCCCTAATTCATACCGCTCATAAAGCGTTGTGGTATTTTATAATTCCCTTCATAGGTAACAAACTTTTTGACCATCCGAAACAAAGCTCACTCCTGCTTCGGCCAATGTGTTATCCACAAGTCCCGCTTAGAGTAGTGTTTCAGCCCCCTTTCACGTTATCACACCTGTGTTAAACTCAAGGAAGAATCCCTTATGCCCCTGTGGTTCCTCATGTGGGTGTACCAATTTTAGTGCAGTAGCTGTAACGCTGCTTATATTGGGCAGACCAAACGCCAACCTCACACTAGGATCGCGGAGCATCGGGATTGTCCTCACAGGACTGGCAAACCAGTGATCCACACCACCATTTTCAGCCATTCGGGATCATTCCGAAGCCTCAGGCCCATAACAACAAGACTTCAACATTTTTACACACAGCTCCCCGCTCCACCCGATGGATATGTGACAGCCTCCTCCCCACCACCACAACCATCCTTTGCGCACAGGCAACTTCAACCCCGCTTTGTGTGCTTTAAACCATGTGGGAAGCCACACTCCACTGCATGTTGATTGGTAGTGTAGTATTTTATTATATTTTTAATAATTTGTTTTTTTTTTTTAGGTTAGACATTTTAAATGCGTAATCAAATTTTAAATTTTTGTATATTTTCATTTTTAACAAAAAAAAAAAAAAAAAAAAATTTTGTATCGGATTTTAGGCTGATGAATGGCCTTATGTATTCCGAAACGTACCAAATAAACCATCAATATGTGTCTACCCCGCGCTGTTTATATCTTCATTTATATAATATACTATATATATATATATATATAATATATAATAATATATATATCTATATATATATATATATATATACTATATCATAGTGAGGTGCAAACTGGGCGTTTTGATTTCTCCCTGTGCAAAGCCCATGGGGGGGGCAGATCCTTCGCATGTCTCTCACTGGGTACCCCCGCTTGTCCACACCCTCCAATGGCCGCTGATTTCTTGGAGAAGGATTCCCTCTTCATCACGCCGCGATACGTAGGCACCTCACTCTCATCAAACTCTCGTCCACCGCAACAAAGCGTCCAATTGGATCCAGAGCTCTGTCTATTGCGGGCTTCGACCGCACTTGGTTTACAGGAAAAGCCATCCTGATAAAAGACGATCAAGAAGTTGATGATAGTGCAAATGAAGCAGTTACTTTAGCGGGGCTAAGCTATGTTTTTGCGATATAAATATAAAAGTCCTTTTGCATTAGCACGAAGTGCTCAAACCAAAAAGTGTGAAAGAGGACAAACCACCCTTAAAATTCAATAAGAATTTAAAATTTAAATCTACATAAGAAAACACCCTGCTTAATTCGAAATAATCTATATTTCACTTTTCATGGACTACGGCGTATCCCTAGTAGGGTACGCGTATAACAAAAATTCTAAATTCCTTTTTCTCACTTTGGCATGCCAATTTCCTATGTAAAATGGAATCCTAAGACGATTTTATCTGCTTCCATTTTTGCATTGAGCAATTCTTACTATGCAAAATCGCACGTTTATATTGCACCCTTATCGAAATCATGCTTAAATGAGTACGCAGTGGCCGGTTGGTCCTGTTAGGCATCATGCCCCAATATTAGTTCCAAATGACTAGCGTGGTAAGCTCTTTCTGATCAGTTTGGTCATCAGGCACTACTCACATGTGTCACAGTCTCTACCGTTGGCCTAGAACGTGTCCATCATGTCCTTCTTATACCTGAAGCAGGGCCTGGTTCTCCACGGTGGTGGGCCCGAGCCCGGATGAACCCGTCTCTGGCCTGCTGGCCCCACCACTGCTGCCGCCGCCTCTGTCCACCTGCTTCACGACTCTTTCGGTGGCTTCTGGTGTGGATCGAGAACTCCGGAACCTCGTAACGGCTTGGACCAGGATCTCCTGGATCTGATCCCCGACAGTGAACAGGTGAAATGCCGGCTCGTGACCTGGCCAGGCTGCCAGCGATCAGTGTCTGCAAGCTGGTGGCTGACAATTTCAGCTTGCGTGGTGATGCGAGGTCTACACTGGTGTCCCCCATACTCCTCCGCCAGCCCTCAGCTTTCAAATCTGGTCACGCGAACCTGCGGGTCGTCCTCACTCTGACTCGCCATCATCGAGAGGAGGACACATTCTGAGTGTGCGAACAGCTCCTGTCCGCACGTAGAAGGTCAACCAGCTGTTTGGACCTTCTTGGGCTGCGACCTCGCATCACTCTGAGCTGCGTGAGGATGTGGCTTGGGCCGTCCTCTAGTCCTGTGGTGAAACTTGATGTCGTAGTAGAGTTTGGAGTACACCTGCAGGCAGTACTGACTAGGAATTTCCAGGGTGTTCATTCTTTGCCAGTCAGTCCCATGTTTCTGTCCCCATGTCACGAGTCGACTGGGCTGGTGGTCAGCCATCTGGAGTGGGACACCTTGCGCACACTTGATCTCCTGCAGCTCGGGCGGGAGAACGCCCGCTTCACACCTGGACCAGCGGTAGGAGACCTGCTGGTCAGTGGACATGTTGACCAGATATACTCCGGTATCTCCGTGAGATTTTCACCGCCTGGCACTCCTCTGAACTCTGCGTTGTACTGCTCTCATTCACGCTGGACAGCAGACTGCACCTGACCCGTGAGCCAGTGTCAGATGGAGGTAGGCCCGTCGATGCTGGTGATAAGGTGGCGCAGTGGCAACTCGTTTGTGTGCAACACCATATACTCCATAAGAGCTTGCTCCCAGCATCTTCTCCAAATGGGCGTGAGTGGCCTTCCGAATGGGCCTTCCCCCCCGTTTGGCCCTAGTTTAGTCCACACTTGCAGTGACGATCAGTGAAGGCAGGTGGAGTCGGATGTCCCAGCAGATCATAGGGGGTGGGGGGGGGGGAGGGGGGGGGGGGGGGGGGGAGGGGGGGGGGTGGGGGGGGAGGGCCTGAGCCACCTTGAACGCAGACTTCTGAGGTGGCACCGGGTCCTGTTGTTTGGTACAAAGTGCCAAAGGTACCTTCCAGATGGCTCCTCTGCACTGACACATGCTCCTCCCTGATCACCTTGGGTGCAGTTTCCCCATAGCTGTCGGGCACCATCGCCCTGGTCTTGTCCTTTCCTCATGGCGTAACCATCCAACTATTTTGGTACCCTGGTGCTTCCCCCTGGTCAAGGTCCCTGGCCGATGCCATGGCATCCTGCCTGGCCCGCCTCAGCATTGTTAGGATCACAGGACCAGGATACGACATGTCTGGAGAGAGGTGGGCCGTCAGCGATAAGGTCCTGAGAATCCAGAAGCCAAGGCAGCAGCAGCGTGGGGCGGACGTCGAACCGATGCTTGCCAGCGCATGTTCCGGACTGGCATTGTGTTTCTTCTTGCAGCTGGCCTGTGCCAAGTACTGCATCACAAGGGGTGCCAGGGACCCCACCTCTCCCTGGCAGTCGGTCCTACCAGTATGGCAAGCCTCTGTTAGCTCCTGCCCTTTCCTCTGAGTGGCAGGTGACGCTCTCCGTCCCCATCTCAGAATCCTGGGATTCTTCAGCCTGGCCCGGGAACATCTGCTCCTGCAGCTAAAGACGTCTGACCTTTGCCATCTTTCTGCTTCTGTTTTCTTCACTTAGCCTCCTCTCAGCTGCTTTCTCTTTGCTGCTTTCACTTTCTTATGCGTCTCATTCTTGTCTACCCGTCATCATCAATTGCACTCTCCCTCCCCAAACTTTGATCCTCTGGTAGTACAGCCACTCAGTCTAAGTAGGGACTTTGCGGCCCAGGGGGCAGTCACATTGCACGTGTGCTCTCGCGTGCACGCTGGGGTTGGAGCAGTGGGATTCCTGGTCCTTGCAGAGGAAGATCGTGTGAAGGGCAGGCGTTATGTCAAACAGCTTTTCCATAGTCTCCCACGAATTCCTTTAACTGCTTAGTTTGCTCTGTCTCTCACCACTTCACTAACCTTCTTCTCAAAATGTTCTAATCCTTCTGGTCACGGACCGGTCATAACACTCATCTGGAGGACTAATATTATGCATAAACCACACACAAAGACAGTTCCACACTTGCACCCAGGTGTAGTGGAGGCTGCCGGGTTCGGCGCTGGAGTGCAGGGCATGGTGACCTACCCCTGATGCCGCGAGGAGTCCCGACGCCCAAGACCCGACCCCCCCCCCCCCCCCCCACCCACCCCCCCCCCCCCCTGCCAGGCCACGGCCTTGAATCGGTCATCGCCAGGTTCCTCCAGGAAGGTCCGGGCTGGCGCCTCACTGCTGTCTCCCTCCGCAGGGTCTCGTCTTTCCAGAGAGGACACGCTGGCTCCGCTCATCCCTCGTCACCTTCTCAGCACCACCTCGCTGTCCCTCCTGAAGCGCACCTCAGGACACGCACACACTTCCTCTCACCCTGCCGATGGCTCACTTCTCCAACCAGTCGTGCGGCTACCCATCCTTCTAGTTTATTGTCCCTAACCTCCCCTCCACCGCTGCCCACACCCTTTGCCCCAACGTTCATTCCCTCCACTCCCTCCCCCTCCCTCCACAGTCCACCGTCCCACACTTCCCATCCATTCCTCCCTCGCTGCCGCCACACTGCTCACACTTCCCCCTCTGCCTGTGGTTCCGCGTGACCTACCTCGGGGAGTTTCAGCATCCTGCTCGCTACAGCACACACAGCGGGAACAGAGGACGCCCTCACACTGGGTAAAATACTGCCGTGCTTCTATACTCATCGTTCATTTCCCAATCAACACCTATTGAATAGTACTTTTGCCCGCCTACCAACGCTTATCTATACAGAAATTTTGTTTATATAACACTGTCATGTGGCCCCCTTATCAAATTTGTATTCCTGTGGGTACATTCGTTATCTTGATTTCATAGAGAAAGATATAGATTTAACGAAGAATTGAGGCTAATGCGTGCGACATGTCTCCCTTCATCTCCTCTTCCTCTTCGCGTCATTCCTTACCCTATCCCTTTCCCGGTTTCCCCCTTGCACGTCGTTTTCGCTTGGTCAGGGCCCGCTCAAGATCTTCGTCCTGGAGGTACAAGGCCATCGAGTGAGGTGGTCCTAGCGGTACGTGGAGCCACAACGATGGTACTCGGCGTGTATGTCCTTCGGAACGGAACAGACTGTCGCGCATCGCTTTTCCTGGACGGAAACAAACGCCTCGACATGGACGCCCCAACACGGCTTGATTTGAACGGCCACGCTTGTGTTGGGCAAACGGCAGGACTACCCAGGCGGAGGTTTTATGCCGACAACGTGTTCCTGGCTCGTGACGGCCCTCTATCTGTGGGCCGCGGATGCTCCCCTCCCAGAAGTAAGCGCCGGGAGACTGTGATCCCCTGAGGCCTCACTCCTCACCTGGGAGGTCCATCCTCGTGGCAGTAGAGGAGAGGTACAAAAGGGACTGGCTAATCCTTGCTCCCAAAGAGTGCAACCACACACTCCTGTTGCCCGTAAAAGATAACCTTCCCGAATGGCACGTTGGTTCTGCTCGGGTCACGGCCTCGCCCCTGCCTCCCTCGTCTGAGGCGGAAAATGACAGATATTTTTCTTACATAACCAATGCAACATGTTGTGTCAATTGATTACAACGCGAATCCGATGGTGTGGCTGGATGTGACCGACGATACAACTGCCCATCATGCTCAGCGGACCGAAGAAGCTTCCCATCATTTACTCTCAAGTATGGACCACGAGTGGCCGCACAAAAATGCATTCCTTGGTCATTACGAGGACCGGAGAGTGGATGCCCACGGAGATCATGGGTGAGACGTGTACTTTGTGCAATGGTACTGACAGTCATCTGCGTGTGTACATTCACGGTTTGTGTAGCGAAGAGGATATCGTGGACCACCACACCAATCTGTATCCTCGCTCTGACGACCACGGAATCTATTACCTGCAGGGCCCCTCGGGTGTTCAGCTCCATCACGATTCAGGGCCCCGCTGGCTACTCCGCCACACACCGACAAACACTCTTATGGCTGAGCACAATGCTGCCGACTTTTTCTGGGGTCGCAAGGTTTGGACGCTGAATGATACGGCGGCAGTGTGCGGACTGCAGCGGCAGCTCTCCGGACGCCACAACCTAACCATCAGCTGGTGCCTCCCCGGTGCCTTCACCTGCACATCGGGGCAGTGCGTGTCGCTGGCGGCTCGCTGCTCTCTCGACCCCGAGTGTGAGGATGACAGCGATGAGATAGGGTGTCAGTTGGTGCACACCCCCGACGACTACCAGACCTACCTGCCTCCCTACTCGCCTCTCCTCCCTCTTAACCTCACCATCCATCTTGATAAGGTGAGTATCACCATTCATGTGTTTAGGCTGTCACTATGTCGAGTCCAGCTTGTTGATGTGGCTCGTGTGTTTTGCGAATAACGCTAACGTGTATCATTCATACTCGCTAACGTGTATCATTCATTCTCGGCGTGGGATGGGAGACAGCAGGAGCAGGGAACAGCCATCTCCATAGTTCTCAGTAGTTTTCATCGCTTAGAATAGTTCTCATAATGGAACATCAAATTTGCAGCTACACTTTTGACTTTTATCAGAACTTCTCTTATGCAGCAGTGTATCTGAGACATGTGTATCTTACAAGAAAAATTCGGAGAAAAATGACGCATTGAGTTATAATTATGCGTTGGTTCTCAGCTGTGGTCGGTGGACCTGATGGGGCAGCTGGTGCATGTCTCCTTCGGCGTCCATCTGCGGTGGAAGGACCGACGCCTCACCTACTACAATCTGCGAGACAATCCCGACCTCAATGTGGTTACCATCAGACTTTCATCCAAACCGTCCCCGCTTGGCCCGTTTCATGGTCCTGTCTGGTATCCAAAAGTCCAGGTAAGATAGTTGTGGCCACCAAATATGAGTCCACAGGCGCGTCGACTATGAGTGTTACCACTATACACTGGTTTTGAGTAATACTCTTGACCGTCGGTGTATCGCAGGTGCAGGATCAAGAGCGGCTGGCGGGAGAGGTGCCTCCACGCATTCGGCTGTTCGTCAGGAAAATGTCTCCAGGCTTGGATGTCTTGACAGGTATGGTCTCTTCATGTACGTGTGTGTGTATTTGTGTGTGTGTGTGTGTGTGTGTGTGTGTGTGTGTGTGTGTGTGTGGTTTGTGTGTGTGTGTGTGGTGTGTGTTGTGTGTGTGTGGTGTGTGTGTTGCGGGTGTGGTGTGTGTGTGTGTGTGTGTGTGTGTGTGTGGTGTCACAGGGGGGTTATTGTTGGTATTGTAGCTGTAGTTGTTATTGGTGAGTTATTGCCGAACAGGGTCGGGGGGACACATGAAATAGATGCAGCGGCAGTGTTTGCAAGACTACAATACTCGGGTTGCGAAAACGAGCTGGAATATTCGATGGAGTTCGAGTCTAACGTGCACTGCGACCTCACCTAGCTGTTACCCATTTGACTCCCACGGTGGCGCCATCACCATCACCGGGACCAACGTGATCGACAAGGCGGTGCGGTACCCTTCCCGCCCTGCACCTCGCGCACACCCCACGTGGCCCTCACACCCGGAGTTCACCGTCACCTCCCTCCACTCCCAGTCAGAGGTCAGATAAACTCTTACACAGGTTGCAGAGTGGACCATGTCCTCTCAACACTGCTCTCTACACGTTGTTTAGATACTGGTATTCACTTGGTTTGCGAGAGCTTTTGGTTTAGGTATTCATAGTAATGGATATACTAACAATGAATTTTACGATACATACATTGCTCAGGCTGTAAAAAGTCCTGATACATCATTGCCGTGAACCGCTTGAAATAGTTTTCCCATATATTTTGGAATGTATGGCTGGAATGTACTAATGAAGAACTATAAGCATTCAAATAAACTTAAACGTGTCCCTCTTCCTCTGTTGCAGCTTACAAACAAAAGCCCACGGCTCTGCTCCGCTTCTGCCTACCACAGCCGTCCTGTGCATCACCTTCTTCTCCACCTTCTTCCCCAATCGGTTTCTCCTCCAAGCATCGGTTACAGCCTCCTCTTCCTGTGCCAATCGACAGCGTTCCAAGACCGCAGCGTAATGAGCCTCATTCCACGGCTGCTCGCCCTGGTCGCCCTCTACTCGAGTCCCCTCGCCTCCCGTCGTCCCAGCACCGGTCCCTACTCTCAAACACTCCGACATCTGGTTCGTCTTCAGTATCGCCTTTTCCTCACCAGCCATTGGTCATCGCCCACCTGCTAATCACTGCCACAACACCCCTCTCAGATCCCATCCCAAAAACCCCCTACTTTCCCCCTTCCGTGGACGTGGCACTCAAGGCTCGTAGGCAATTTCAGTCAACAGAAGCACAGACTGGAATCGTATGGCAGGAGCTAAAGTGTTACTGGGATTGACGTACCATGATTTTCAAGCCATCTTCTGGATACCGTTTAGTCCTCGATGCGGCTGAAGCGGATTTTTAGGTGCATTGTGGCCATTGTAGGTGACGAGGGCGAATGTTCCTTGTCCTGCTTGTAAAACCTTAGCTGATCTTAATGTCTTTTTTTTTATGGGGACCTGCAACTACAGCGGGCTTTTTATGTTGCTACAATATATTTTGTCCCTAAGCCAGTCTTCTGATGATTTAAAAACAATAACAAATGTCAAACAATCTATTCTCCTCATCCACATGCCAGCTGCGCCAGCACAGATGTTTAGGGCGGGGCATGAAGGAACACGCACAGGCACTCACCACGGCATGAGGGCTGGTTCCCCTCACATGCTTTCCTTCGTTAAATCAAATAAATATAACTTTATATTCTCTCACAATCTGCCGTTCGTCCTCCTGTTTCCCTCATTAACCATGCACATAACTTTGTATTCTCACAATTTGCCCAAACATGTAGCTTCTCCCAATTCATTGTATTATTCCCGGTACCATCACCGTCCTGCTAACTATAACCTTCCTCCGCTCCGTTTTTCTTACAGGCAAAAGGCTCCATACTTTCATCGTGATCATCTTATATAAACCTCTCAGTAGCGTCATCTTCATATTCACGGTTCAATGGAGGAGGGGTCAAGGGTCGGTGACGTGGTACGCCACAGCAACCCGACGAGAACCCCTCACCTTCCACCAGTTTACCTCCAAGGATGGTGTTCCCGCCTAATCCGACTCCTCCTTGGCTACCGATGATGCGCTTCACAGATCCTGCAGGACTGCCCCTGACCAATGCCCGTATTGCTTCGAAACGAGGATGATCCCCTCCACCAACTATACGTGACATCTCCGATGCCCCGTGACCCACGCCCTCCGCCACCGTGGTGGGCCTGATCAATCCCGGACACAGACCGAAGCAGCGTCACTAGCGAAAAAATAGCCCCTCTGCCTCCACTCAAATGCTCCAGATCTTTGTAGCAAGATCCCTCCCCTTAAAAATTAAGGCCTTGCAGCAGTCAACCC
Source organism: Chionoecetes opilio (assembly GCA_016584305.1). Taxonomy (NCBI): domain Eukaryota; kingdom Metazoa; phylum Arthropoda; class Malacostraca; order Decapoda; family Majidae; genus Chionoecetes; species Chionoecetes opilio. The sequence goes on from JACEEZ010017780.1 coordinate 64,152, forward strand.
CCGACCGGGCTCTTTGTTTAGCCCGTGTGCTCCCCATAAAAGGAGGCACAATAAGAAACAACCACAACCGCATCCTCATCCCCACAACCCATATAGTGGTAAGCAGAGCACTCTGTTGTTTTTCGTTAAAGTAGTACAGGACCATCGAACAAACGAACTGCGTTCTAAATTTAGATGAAACGAAAAATTTCCCCGACTATGCCATACATTTAACCCATTCTAGTAAGTATACGTTTTCTCTATGTTCAATATCATTTATCAAACACATTAAAAAGGCAAAGTATTACACAGCTTTAAACCTGTACATAAAAGTACACACGCACCGATTGCGTAGGATTAGATTGGATAGACAAACCTGAGCTTTATTCCACCTTCCTATGCCACCTTATATTCCTTCCTTTCCTATTCCACCTATCCTTTAACATGAATCTTCCTAGACAGAAGTACAAAACGCCAAAAAAATACGGTGTTTTTCGAGGATCTGTCTCATATATTTCTTATGGAAACCAATTGCTGAGCACTATTGTCTTAGTCATATTTGTAAACTGTTTTCTTTTTCAAAAACAGATGGTATATTCTGGTTCATCACCTTTGGTGCCTCTGGAGAGACCTAAATGTGGGTCTGCATTATTGAAGCGTCCGCCAGTAATTGCATGTCAAGTGGGATGCAGGTGGCGCAAGAAAAGGGAGTTTGGGCTGTTTTGTGACGCAATCAATATTTATTGAAGCACAGACCGAACACACCACACACGCAACACACAACACCCACCCACCTACCCACAAACACCAGCCCACAACCCACACCCCTACACCCACAACACAACACATACACACACACCCGTGGTAACA